>PVJC01005372.1:15045-59402 GCA_004026665.1 Murina feae
GACCAGGCTGGCAGAGGAGGGCAGTTGGGGGGACCCAGGCCTGCAGGGGAGGACAGTTGGTGGGGGACCATCCTGTCAGGGGGAAGGCAGTTAGGGGTAATTAGGCCAGCACAGGAGTAGTTAGGTGCTGATCAGGCTGGCAGGGGAGTGGTTAGGGGCAATCGGCAGGCGAGAGGTTGTTAACCAGCAGTCCTGGGTTGTGAAAGGGATGTCCAACTGCCCATGGGCAGTTGGACATCCCTCAAGGGGTCCCAGATTGGAAAGGGTGCAGGTTGGGCTGAGGGACACCACCCCCACCCCCCACTCCCACTCCGTGCATGAATTTCATGCACCGGGCCCCTAGTATATATAGAGACCCAGTGCACAAAAATTTGTGAACTCGGGAGGTTCCTCAGCCCAACCTGTGCCCTCTTGCAGTCTGGAACCCCTCTGGGGATGTCCACCTGCTGGCGTGCCTGGTCAGTCTGGGTGGGAGGTTGATGGCTGTTTGCAGGCTGGCCAAGGCCCCCAGTGTGGATCCTCGTGCCATTGGGGTGTGGCCAGCCTGGGTGATGGGCTGAGGGCTGTTTTCAGGCTGCCCACAGCTCCCATTGACCCAATGTCCCAGCAAGCCTGGCTAGAAGTAGGTTTCTGGGGTTTATTTATCTTCTATAATTGATACACTGTCCCTTTAAGCCAAGGCTAGGCAGATAAGGAAGCCTCCTGCCTGCTCCAGCTCGAGGCTTCTATAATTGAGATAATGTTGCCTTAGTAGTCACAGCCAGGACTGCTGTTTGCTTCAATTCAAGGCTTCTATAATTGAGACAATGTTGCAAATATGTTGTTGCCTGGAGCCAGGAGAAGCCCAGCCGGCAAACAGTTTTACTCCTGCTGCAACTAAAGCTGCCGTGAGTGCTGGCCTCCATCTTGGCTGGGTTAATTTGCATACAGCCGCTCTGATTGGCTGGTGAGCATGTCTTAGGCGTCCTGAAGAAATGGTCAATTTCAATATTACCTTTTATTAGATTAGATATATATATCTCAAATAGAGGAATAATCAAATTATCTGGGACACCATCACATCACTACTGTTCACAGTGTGCGTGGGGCTGAGGGGCTACGGGGTGGGATGCTGGATCTAGTGTGATTTCACCCCACCCAGGCAAACTCCCCTGTGGCCCTGTGGCCAAATCCAGATGCCAACCTGGGGTTTAGTAAACTTTACTGGAGCTGCTCTCCACACCCCCACTCCCTGCCCCAGAACCACACTGCCCACAGAGGGTGCCCTGGCAGCCTCCTGATAGGCAAGCAGTGGGGAGAGCCGAGTGGGGCAGGGGCTGCAGGGAGCCATTGAGGGGCGGGGTGGCCGGAGCCAAGTTTCTGTGGGTCTGAGGAGAACGCCTGACAGGAGCCTAGACTGCAAAGAAGGAAGAGGAAGTGGCCACAGGGAGCATTTTCAATCCCCTTGCACAAACACTCTGAGGGGAGAAAACCCAGCCTCAGGGGTAGCCATAGCCTGCACCTCTGACTACTGATCTCTTCCCCTGCCAGTCCAACCAGGGGTGCCTGCAACAATAGCACACTGGTGACGACCTGGCAGCACCCCAGAGGCACCTGGGGTCTGCAGCCCTCTGCTGCTGAGTGGCCCCCCATGGTCAGACCCATCCCCCCTCGACAGCAGTGGTGCTGTTTCTGCAGAGGAGGCACACTGAACCTTGCTGCAGTTGTGGTTAAACCCACCCTCCTTGCCTGCCTGGCCCCATCCTGGCTGGGGCCCTGCCCTGCTCCAGGAGATCGGAGCCCCACCCTGAGCATGTACAGCTGCGAAACAGCCACAATTTAAAAAATGGTGCCAAATGGGGAGGTTTGACAGTTACTCCTCCAATGCCCCCTTAGCACTCCCCGCACCCCACCAGAGCCTCTAGGGATGACCACTGCTACAGGGCTGCTGGACAGAGCCCACCCCTCCGAGGCCTGAAGAACCCTCTGCAAAACTTCGATAGCTACAGTCTCAGGAAACAATCATGCCCTGCTTCCCTAATCAGCACCTGCTACCTGTGAGTGTACCCGTGGGCTTAAAAATAACAATCCCTTTATGTTTAAACATCACTTACTTGATGAAACATTTCTAGGTTTTTAGCTCAGAACCTCCTCATGACAACCCAGTGAGGTAAGCAGAGAAGAGATTACAATCCCCATGGTATATGCATATGTTTTCAGAAATGAAGCTCAGAGAGGAAAACTTTCAAGCCCACTGGTTCCTAAGGTACAGCACACACCCCACGGGGTGTGGGGGATTTGATTTTAAGTGGGGACAATTTGAGAATGAGTTAACAGAGAATTTTTTTTCATTTCTTGTGGTTCTAGGGGGCCTCATTTACAGCATATCCTATATAATAAGAGGCTAATATACAAATGACCAAATGGGGGAATGATGGGTCACTATGTTGTGCACTGACCATCAGGGAGCAGACATTCAATGCAGGAGCTGCCCCCTAGTGGTCAGTGTGCTCCCACAGGGAGAGCACTGCTCAGACAGAACCTGGGGTCATGGCTGGCGAGTTTAGTGGCAGTGGCAATACTAAGGATGTCCGGCTGATGGCTTAGGCCCACTAAGCCATCAGTCAGACATCTCCCCAGGGGTCCCGGACAATGAGAGGGTGCACGCCAGGCTAAGGGAACCCCCAAATGCATGAATTTTGGGCACTGGGCCTCTAGTTTAACTATAATAATACTAGAGGCCCAGTGCCCAAAATTCATGCACTCAGGTTGCGGTGGAGGGCTGTCCCTCCACCTGGCTTGCTCCCTCTCATAGTCTGGGAGCCGTCAGTCCAACATCCTTAGAGTTGCCACGAAGGCAGGAGAGGTTCCCACCACCACCACTACACTAGCCAGATGTGAGCCTGGGTTCTGGCTGAGCAGCACTCCCCCTGTGGGAGCTCACTGACCACCAGGGGGCAGCTCCTGCATTTAGTGTCTGCCCCCTGGTGGTTATCGCAGTTCCACTGTTTGGTTGATTCACATATTAGCCCTTTATTATATAGAATAGTTCCTTGACTTCATGTTCCTGTAAAAATTGAATTGTGCAAAGCATTAACAAAAGGAGAATAAAAATGTTCACTGTCTTAGTTTGGATTCTCCAGAAGCAGACCCTGATATAAGGGGTCAAATACAACCCAAAATATGAGTTGTCTTTCTCTATTCATTCAATTCATTCATTTCTTGGAAAGCAGAAATGTGAAACTTTTATTTTGGGTTGGCTCCCATATCCTATCATGCTATAGCTAGACTAAGAATGGAATAGCAAACAAGGAGCTATGCCATTATCTGCCCGTTACTTCCTTAGATAGAGAAGAATGCATGCTGGTCAGAATTTAAAATTATAATTTGCCTGTATATATATACAATATATATACAGTATATATTTCATAGAGTGGGGTCAGAATTTAAAATTATAATTTGCCTGTATATATATATACAATATATATATACAGTATATATTTCATAGAGTGGTATATAATTCATAGAGTGGGGACTTCAATGTAAAAGTTACCACACAGGAAAAAATCTTGTAATTTTTTTTCAAGATTGCTAACATGTATGAGTGCTACTGTGTGCCAGGCATACTGTGTAAGCAGTTTACATGTATTAACACATTTGCTCAACACTATCCAGGAGATGCTGGGAACACTCCTGTTTTATATGTGAGGAAGCACAGATGTAGAGACTTCTATCTTCTTAATGGTGGGACCAGAATTTGAAAGAGAGCCATCTGAACTCTGGCTCCACACACTTAACCACAATTCCACACTCCCTCTTCTATCTCTTGTGTAGCACTACTATTTATAGCTTCCATGCCCTCTAAGCAACCAGCTCACTGAGGGCTCTGCCTCGCTCACTCCTACATCACCTTGCACAGCACCAGACACAGATGAGACAGGGAATAGACACACGTGACTAATTATTCACACTAGAGCTGCTCATTCTCAACTGTATTTCTGGCCAAAGAAACACAAGTTGGTGTCAGTGTTACTGACCAGTAAATGTTTAATTTTCCCTGAAAAACTGACTCAGTCCTTAGGCAGACTATATTTTTGGATTGCTACATTTATCAGTGTGAGCTGGGGCTACACTTCCAATTATAAGTCTGTTCTGATTACAGAAACTATACTTTTAGTTCTATTAGTGGCCAATTATATATTTGAAATTTACTTTACTTACTTTCCAGTCTGAAGTATATTTCATTGTCTTAGCATGGCATGTAAAGTAATCCAGATTTTCTCTGTTTCTATTGAGTTCCTCCCAAATAAATTTTGGAAGTACCATTGAACAGAATACTTTGGCAGAAAGTGTTTTGATGGGAAAACACACATACACATACATATATACACACACCCACACACAGAGTATGGATTCATATTGTACATAGAATATCTGAATCACACCTTTATCACTTATGGTGTTTATACTATTTTCCATCCTTTCCAGGGGAACTTTTGGGAGGAAATGATTCTGCAATGGAATGTTATGTTGTCCAGGTCCCAAAGTATTTTCTCAGGCAGTGCTAGTAAAGACTCCAGGTTTGAATGAGTTGTGTGTAACTGTGACTATTCAAGAACAAAGATAAATTTCTTAAAAATGAAGAGGAAGGAGGAGGGGGAGGAGGAAAAGAAGAGGGAAGAAGATGAATGCGAGAGTTGGTGCCAGGTGTTAGAGTTTGCTTTATAAGTGAGTAGCAAACCAAAGATATGTCAGAATATTGGCAAACCCCTCCCTATTTTTCTTAAATCTCTGTGACTAGATTTGGTGAATAACCGTTAGTATATAGGTAATAAAGTAAATAAAATTTTAAAGTGAAAATTAATATTGAAAAAATAGTAGGAAGGGAATTATTAAAAAGGTTGCTTTTGGTATAGCAACAAAGGAAATGGGATTGTTTATAGAAGTAGATGTTGAAAGCAGAGCACTTACTATTAATATCTACAATCATTACCAGCTATTTTTGTTTCCAACAGCTACTCCTAACTTTGTCCATATATTAAATATTTTCCTAGGAGGGCATGATGTAAGTCCAAAAATATCGTAATGATTGACGAGCTGTTTAACAAATGCAATTCAATGCTGGTGAAATGCTCAGAGACAAGACCATGGAAACACGTGCTTTATCTTTCTCAGTTGGCTGTGTCTCATTTAGAGATCCACGACTTTCCCAGGTTCTGCCCATCTCCACCTAGAAATCTCAGCTGTGGATTCAGCTGGACATGTTTTTCTTTCTCGCTGGCAAGGTTAGAGGATGGCAGTGAGGAGCACTGCAGCAGGTACAAGTGAGCCTTGAAATTAAAGTTCTTGGCTCATGGTTGCGGGGAGGCCACCTGGAAGACTGGAGCACTGCTGCCGGGATATTGTGGTCCGAGAGAGGGAGCTCAGCAGCAACCAGGGACATCCTGCTATCTTACTGGAATTGCATCATTTTTAAAAAAATAAAAGAATCTAATCATTCTCTTTCAGACAATTTCTCTCTCTAGATAGCCAGCAAGAGAAAAGACTGGAAGAGGAAGGGAAAAGCAGTGGGGGCTGAGAATGCTTTTTGTGAAAGGAAAGGAGGTTGATGCAGGGGCCAGGAACATAATGGAAATAGGGCTATAGAAAGAAATGTGATTCTTGATTAAATCCTATCCTTGCTTGGCAGGGAGCAGGGTTTGTGTTGTGAAGTCTGTTCCCAGCCTATTGGCTTCAGCTGATACCTCTCCCAGTGTCTACCACAGTTTGCACCAACCATGTCCAACTCCACTCCAGATGGCTACTGGAAATGCTGAGGTCATCTTGGATGCACTTATGATAAGAGATTCTTATCTCTGGGTCCCAATCAACGTTCCATGAAGGCAGAGCCCCTATCTGTCTTCGGCACTCTGGTTCCAGGGTCCGCACAGTGCCTGGCACAGAATGTGTGCATAATGAACACTTGTTGAGTGAATAAATCCATAACCACATGAATTAAACAAACAAACAAACAGATAATGCACCTTGTCAAATATGTTGTAAAAAAGGAAAATTTTCTTTTTCCTCTGGTCATCTTAGGTTCTTTCGCTGGAACCTGTAAATTAGACAGACAAAGGAGAGATTAAGAAGAGAAAAAGGAGCAGATGTTTATTAACATGTGTATCACCCATACACGGGAAAATTCGATGTTGGGTATGACGTCAGTTAAGCTACTCTCAGCCTTAGTCTCCTGACAAAGAAAGAACCTTCCATTATTGCCTTCATTTTCTTTCTTCTCTGACTATGCACAAGCATTGAAATAGGGGTATAAATCAAACCTCCTAGGCTGTCTCTCAGACATAAGTCAGAAGACAGCTTTCTGAATAATGAACTGAAGTAATGAGTTAAATTTAGTAGCACAAATTGCCATACAAACGTGAGCTCAGAGATCATTTATATGGTGCCTGAATGACAGCCCCACAACATGTACAAGGTTAAAATAGAGAAAGGAAAAGGAAGAAATAGTAAGAAAAGTCAAACCTTTCAGGTTCAATCATTAACTCCAACAAACCTAAAACTGCAAACAAGTTGCACATCACTGTCTGAATCTCAATGTAGCTATCTATGCGTGGTTTGAAATAATTTTTTAAGATGACGGGCCTGATCCACACAATTCTTCGAAAAACAGAGTGCAATAGATAGGGTAATGCTAGCTGCTATAACAACATGCGTGCAATACGTGAAGTGGCTCCAAATGATAGAGGTCTGTTTCTTTCTCAGGGATTGTGTAGAAATGGGTGTTCCTAGTTGGTGGGTGGCTGTCCTCCAGGCAGTGATTCAGAGAATCAGGTCCTTACACTTTATGGCTCCACCCACTTCAAAACTCTGAAGGCTTTGTGTACATCAAAGAGATTAAGGGGAAGAGAGTATTGAGAATTGTACATGAAATGGTTTTATTTTCAAAATAAAGGGCAAGAGAAGGGTGTGCATCATTTCTGATCACATTTAATTGACTGTAAATTTGTCATAAAAAAGCCTAAGAAATGCAGGCCTGCCATTTTTGCTGGAAGGAGACATGATGAGTAAGCAGATAACGGGGCTCTGGCACCTGGAGATACTGGCTCTGACAGTATAGGAAGCATTCTGTGACTTCACCCCTCTCACAGTTGATTGTAAACTTGAGCGGTCAAGAATCGTGAATGTTAATAACTCAAGAATCAGAATTCACATTCCAGGAAATTGTCAGGTAAAAATTAAGTCCAGAAAGGTAAAGTAAGTCTTTGAGGACTATGCAACTTAGCTAGTGACAAGGAAAAAGCAGTTTCTTAATTTATTAAATTTATAACTTAATGTTTCTTCTATCACAATTCATAATATAATATTTGATTTTTTTGAAATCATAAGCCCTCTATTGGACTTATTAAAATGAGCAATCCTGAATCAGTTTGGACATTATACCTATGAAAAACAAAGGGTAAATATTTATAAGTATATCCTTTTTTCCATCCTATGTGTATGTATCAGGGAGCACTTGGCTATAATTTGACACAATGATGTTTAGGCTCTTCATTTTATAATATTTAGTTGTTCTTAAAGAGTGACCATTTTGGACACAATTATTGCCCCAGCGTTCAGCTGCTTCTCCAGGTTAGCCAAATATTTTGTCTGGAAATATGGCTGGAAATTACATCAAAACAAGATTTTGCCTGAATTATCTAATGCTTCCTCATTTTTGGCCAGGCTAAAAATACCGCCACAGAGACCATGCGCTATTTCCGCTCTGCATTTGCACTGATACACGGAAGACCATAGTCAGAGTTTCTTTCTTTTTTGGCAAAGGGCTATGCTCTGGTGATTGCAATTCAGGGTTAAATTTGAGATCTGGTTTTCTCTCTTGGCTGCTTGGGATCAGCTATCCTTGGCTTATTTAAAAGGAAACATCAACTTTCCAATTTACTCTCTAAAATTGGTTGTTGCAGCTCCCTGCTGGAGTGGAAAGGCACCATCTGTTTTAATAATACTGATGGTGGGAGCAGGGAAAGGTTGTGAAATGCCACCGGGAGGACTCTGGGCGATCACAGCTCCATTTGGAGAATTGCCTTTTAAGTTCATGACTGTGGGTGAAACCCTGCTGGCCCAGGTAGAGGATTAGTCAAGCAGACTCACAGGCCTGGGGAGGAACGGGTAGAGCTTTCGGGCAAACCAGTGCAGAAAAGTCACCTGAATTCCATGCAGGGGGAAAGGTAGGCGCACACAACAGTGAGAGACAGATGGTCATCAGGTTTGCCAAAACTTTTCAAAGTGCTCCCCCCCCCCTCTTATATTCAGATATTGTTTGTTTTATTTGGCTTTGATCATTACTAGAAGGTGAGAAATTCTGTTATAATCCTAAGCCCACATGTCCTGAGCCATTATTCTCTGAGAACTGATGGTAGAATTTCCTTTTCCTGCCATTAGAACAAAGATGCAATTTCTCAATTTGAAAACTCTGCACATCACTCTTTAACTCACCGCCAGGCTGATGGGCAGTCTGTTGCGTGCTTTCCTTCAATGGGCATTTAGTAACTAGTACGCACACAGCTCTATAAAAATATACATTCAAACACACATATACAACTGATCACACAAAATCATGTGCCATATACACTTTCGCCCAACACACACACACACATATAAATATGAATACACACATGCACACATGCATGTGTGAACAGAACATACCTATACACAAATACATATAGAGATACACACACATGTCTGCTAACACAAATACAGACACATATACACAAACAAAACATTCATGCATATACAAACAAATTCACACACTCGCAAAGCACATTCAAACCCCACACACTTACATGTGCACATATGTACACACACACACACACACTTTTGGGAGATTCCCAGCCTTCTAGGAAAAGGGGGTCTAATATGCTTTAACACCTTCCCACAGCAGCGCCTGTTGTTCCGTGTTGCTCCTTTCCAATGATCTAAAATGTAAAGTGCAAATTCATGAGCACCTTCTGGAGTCAATCTTGTGTAAAAAGGCTTTTTAACTTATTAGACTCTGCCTCTAAGACCAGTGCTGATTTTTTAAAGTAACCCTTAGTATGACCTGGAGTGACTTTGCAAAATTTAACCAAGTATTACAAGACGCGCTTGGAACAGCAGGTGTGATCCTGCGAAGATAAATATAATGCTGTTACTGGCATTGATTTCTTTAGCATCTTATCAAATGCCCTGTTGTGGCAACAGTCTCTTTCTGTTTCCCCTTCTCCTTAACTAGAAGATGACTCGATCCGCAGACCCAGAAACCATGGCACAATTACAACATTCGAAACAGCTTGTGTGTAACGGCTCAGGGCTCCTCTTGAATTGGATCCTGCCTCTCTGAGCTAAATGCCAGTTAGCGCATTCCTAAAAATACCCCCTGACATGAGTCATCCTCTCCAAGGGCCTAGGAGAATGTTTTCCGCAGATACCGTGGGGCTCTGAGCAGGGCCGAGCTTCTGGGTGAGTCATGTGTGGAACTTTCGTCAGTGCCACACTATGTTAGTTATATCTTTCCTGTTCCCTGGCACCGAGCTGGGGTCACTGAAATGCTTTATTGAAACGCAAACCTTTGAAGCAGTTTCAACTCTTACCTCCCACACAGTTCCCGAAAGTACGTGATGCTGCGCCCAGGAAGGTGCTTCAGGTATCTGGGTCACTGAAGATTTGCTTTCTCCCAGTGGAGAGCAAAGGTGAAGTCAGAAATAAGCAGTGTAGCTGGACTTTAAACAGGAAGCCCAGCATTCTCAAAGCTGTCCCTTTCCAGACTTTAGCACTGAAGGTTAAGTAACAGGCTTGCCTGGTGTAGGGTGTGTGTGAGAGCAGGATATGCAAGCCTCCCTAGATCACTGTTGAGTCAGAGGCATGGCGAGGGCACTGGGGCCCCTTACCACCCCCACTTCTGTTACAGATCCTCCAGTGGGCAGAGTCCATGTAATTACTCTGTAATTACAAACATTCTTGAATAGTGGGATTTCAGACATAAGCATGTATTTTGGGGAGGAGAATCTAACACTCCTGAATTTACACAATATAAAAGATCACACAAGATGAATGTACTCATAAGGTTAATAAAGATGCTTCAGATCATTCTTCAAAATAGGTGGGCTAGGAATTATAAATTAAAAACACACACACAAGTAAATGCTTATTCTGATTATTAGCTTGAATAGTGAATCATGTACCCTTAATTTGAAAATACAATATTGAGAGTCACATGGGCCAGTTAACCTTTTAATGGCTTTAGCCTCTGGTTCTCACAGAACAAGTCTTTGTATTTTTATTTAATTTTATTTAAAATAGTCAACATTTCCTTGTTTCCAACTAAGAGCTTAAAGGCTACATAATGATTTAAAAAATCAATTTGAGAGTCATGTGTATGATTTAGAAATACAGCATACTAATATTTCTAAGGCCAACAACAGGTTAGAAGATTATCTAGAGACTGTTTAAGAATACATAGTTTTGAAATTTTTAGGTTAAAAAACATGTCCATCACTAGGTAACCTTAAGATTTAATGGTCTACATAATTTTTTAAAGTAATGGATAAATTTTTATTGCATTAAATTTACATAACATAAAATTTACCTTTTTAATCTTCTTAAAGTGTAAGGCACTGATGGCATTTAGTATATTCATATTGTTGTGCAACCATCACCTTTATGTAGTTCAGAACATTGTCATCACTCAAAAGAAAACCCTGTCTCCATTAAACAGTCACTCCCTCTTTCCCCTTCCCACAGCCCCTGGCAACCACTAATTATCTTTCTGTCTCTGTGGATTTGCCTCTTCTGGATATTTCATATACATAAAACATGTAGTTTTTGTGTCTGGCTTCTTTCTCTTAGCATAATGCTTTCCAAGGCCATCCATGTTGTAGCAGGTATCAGAACTTTATTCTTTTTATGGCGGAATTATATTCCATTGTATAAATATGCTACATTTTGTTTTCCTCCTCATTCATAAATGGACAATTGGACTATTTGTACCTTTTGACTACTATGAATAATTCTGCCATAAATATTCATGTGATAAGCAGAGAAGTAGTAGAAGGGAATGGCCTACTTAGATGAGGGGCAGCTGTGTGACACAGTGTCAAAGGACAGATCCCACTCAAAGAAAAAAAATGATGCTCTAGGGAGACAGTTGGAAATCCCTTATGTCCCACAATCCCGACTAAACTGGAACTTCCTAGGGCACACCAGGAGTCTATAAATCAACTTCGCTCTACTATAAACAATTCGGTGGAAAAAGCGCTTAATGAATATGAGAATGCATGACTTGAGAAACATTGCCTTCACACTTCTCTCAACAACTAAATCATTGCCAACAGCTACCAGATATTGGGTCTCTACAGGATTATATACATCACAAGCTCATACGCACACACACAAAATTATACACATAAACACACATCTACTAAACATGCATCCCAAGTGACAGTAGTGCATAGAGTATGAAACATGTAGCTTAGAGCATGCCAGCCCTTCTCAAACATCCTTGAAGCCAAAATGTAGTTCTGGGAACGCACAATTATCCCTTGTTTCTGAAGGCATCCCACTGAAAAGAATTTCTTCTAAAATATTGCCTATAATAGAGTCATTTATGCCAGGCTGGGAGGTTAGGAGGTGGAATCCTGAGAACGTTTGTTTAGGGAAATAGCCTGCATTTGTTTCAGATCATGGTAAAATTGTAAGTGTCAAAATGGTTAAAAAATGGTGGAAATGGTTTTTCTTTGAATTTTTATTTCCACTAGGACTCATCAGGACCTGGCTCCTTTGACTTGAGCCTGTCCTCTGCCCCATTTCTGGAACTATGTGTTGCTTCACATGCTTGCCCCGCCAACATTTTATCAACCTGAGTCAGACACATTGTAATCATTCTCCTTTGTGCCGGCCCACAGACCACCCTGAAGATGAAAATGCACTGTGCACTGCTGTCTTGACACCACTGCTCACTGGGGTTTGCTTTAAGATGTGACAGCTTTCGCTGTACCATAAACAGAATGGAAACACAACTCAAGTATTTGTGCACACAGTTGGGGACAAATGAAGCTTCTGCACCTCACAAGGCAGCCTTCTTCTTACAGCAAATTACAAGAAATGTGATATTCCTTATTGACCTTAGGGGTCTTAGAATGAGAAGAAAGGGAAAAACCATTCTTTTCAGTACCCAGCTAAACAAACAATGCAAGGAGGCAAATTATATACACAGAATTTAGACACCCGCTGTCTTCTCTTCTCCAGTTACCACCATGCATGCATACTGCCAGCAGGCCTAAAAGGCGAATCAATTTAGCTCACTAAGATTCAGATAAATTCAAAGCAGTGTTTTCACTTTACTAAAGAACTTAACCTGTCACAAAATATATTGCTATGTGTGTATACCAAGCAATGCCTCATCTATGATTTGGGTAAAGAATGTGCTAGCTCACTTCCAAGAATCTTCTAGATGAATGACATTTCCCACTAGTATGCTAGAACTTTTTTAAAAATTAACTTTTAGCCCTGGCTGGTATTGCTAAGTGGTTAAAGTGTTGACCCTTGTACTGAAGCTTTGAGGGTTTGATTCACAGTCAAGGGCATGTATATGACATTCCTAGGTTGTATGTTGGATCCCTGGCTCCTCTGGCCAGACACATTTGGGAAAAAACCAATGGATAATGGCTGTGTCTCTCTCACATTTCTCTCTCTCTCTCTCTCTCTCTTTCTCTCTCCCTCTTTCCCTTTCTCTCTCTCCTTCTCTGTCTCCTGCCTTCTCTCTCTCTCTCCCTTCCATGCTCCCTTCTAAAAATCTATGAAAAAAATCCTTGAGTGAGAATTAACAACAAAAAAATTAACTTTCATTTTCCTAGTATCCTTTTAAAATATATATATTAAAATTCCCTCTGTCTTCTCTCTTAATCACAAAATTTATTGCTCAGATTATTCCATAATTTCTGCCCTACTATTACCAGTGTAAAGTCAATAGACAAATAAATCATTATAATTCAAAATCAGGCTCAGTAAGGTTTGTTGTCTTTTTTATATACTTTCTTTTTTATTTATTTTTTAAATTTATCTTTATTTATTAAAAGTATTACAGATGTCCCCCTTTATTTCCTATTGACCACCTCCATCCCATACCCACCATTCCTTTATGGCACTATTGTCCATGGACTATACATCTATAATAATAAAAGCATAATATGCTAATTAGGCTGGACAGCTGAATGACCTTCCAGATGTCATTCTAGATGCTCTTCCAGGCAACCTTCAGGACAGAGCCAGAGCTATGAGGGCCAAGGCAAGCCGCCATGGCTGCAAGGGCACATCACAGAGCCCCGGGCAGGTGGGCAAGGCCTACCTCTGTGCAGCATTGATCACAGAGCCCTGGCAGGATGGGGAGAGCCTTCCTGTGTGCAGTGATAAATGGCAGAGCCCAGGCCAGGCGGGAAGGACCTCCCTCTGCCTGCGCTTGATCACAGAGCTTGGGGAGGGTGTACAGGGCCTCCCTCTGTGCTGGTTGCCATCAATCGCAAAGCCCTGGTGGGGTGGGCAGGGCCTCCCTCTGTGGTGCATCAATCTGGAGACCCTGTGATCCATTGCCCCACAGAGGGAGGCTTAGACCACCAGCCAGTGACACTGTGGTGGGTGGGTGGCCAGCTATCTCCCCACAGAGGGAGGCCCAGGTCAGCCAAGCAATGGCACCCCACATCTGTCACCGCAGAAGGAAGCAACCGGTGGTGGAGTGGGGGCAAGGCTGCAAAGATGGCAAACAGTGGCAGCCTTGGGGTGGGGCAGCTGCTGGCAGCTGGGAGAAGGAAAGCCCCAATAGGCCCCTTCCCCCACCAGCCCCCCTCCAATCACCACCCCCCCAACTCCTGACCCTGACAAGAAGGAGGAGGGAGTCTGATTCAGTCCTTCCCTGTCCGGCCTGCCTCACTGACAGAATATGTCTGAAGACCCACTATTGTCACAATGTAATGTTGAAGCTGAAAGAAGCCAGCAGCAACAGCACAATGTATCTGAAGACCCACTATTGGCACAACATACCTCTGCAAGCAAAAGAAAGCAGCATCGTCAACAGAAAATATCTGAAGACCAACTACTGGCACAACACACCTCCGAAGCTGAAAGAAGCCAGCATCGTCCACAGAATATGTCTGAAGAACAACCATAGACAAGTACTCCCAATACTGGTAGGAACGGCCTTCACAGTGAAAATGAAGTAAATGAGGATGCAATTATTAAACATAGTTGTGGTGGAATGACTGTGACATGTCAATTTTTCCTATCACTAAATTTATCCAATGAAAAACTATCTGATGAAAAATATACTCAATGTTGTAGCAAAGGTAAAATTTGTCCAAATGATATATATTTTACAGAATACCTGGTATATATTTTTTAAATATATTTTATTGATTTTTTACAGAGAGGAAGGGAGAGGGATAGAGAGTTAGAAGCATCAATAAGAGAGAAACATTGATCAGCTGCCTCCTGCACACCCCCTACTGGGGATGTGGCTACAACTAAGGTACATGCCCTTCACTGGAATTGAACCTGGGATCTTTCAGTCTGCAGGCTGATGCTCTATCCACTGAGCCAAACCAGTTAGGGCTTACCTGGCATATTTTTAAAAATTAATGATAAATGGAGATCCTGACAGTAAAAATTTCATGGAAAATATTCATTCGATAAATAGTTTTTTTGCTTTTGCTTCAATGGGTGCAAATATTGCATCACCATCAGGATATGGGCCATACTGTTTTAGACTATATGGACAAGTTTATCACCATACTAAAACTTTATATCCTTTGGATGGTGTTTCTCAGAAGTTTGCTCAACTCTGTAATTTAGATATGGCCAAAGTAATGAGTAAAAGATTAGCAATTTCAGAAAACCAAGGTTGCTCAGAAAGACTCATGATCAACATCAACATCCTCATGCATGAAATAAATGAATTAACAAAATCATACAAGATGCTACATGAGGTAGAAAAGGAAGCCCAATATGAAGTAGCAGCAAAAGGTATTGCTCCCACGGAAGTAACAATGGTGATTAAATACGATCGTAACAGTGACCCAGGTAGATATAATTCTCTCTGTTTAACCAATGTTGCCATCATATTCAGAAATGAAGATGGAGAACCTCCTTTTGAAAGGGACTTGCTCATTCATTATAAACCAGATCCCAGTAATCTAAATGCCACTAAAATGAAACAAATCAGTATCCTGTTTCCTACATTAGATGCAATGACAGATCCTATTCTTTTTCCACCTGGTGAAAAAGGCTGAGGAACAGATATTGCATTAAGACTCAGAGACAACAGTGTAATTGAAAATGATACTAGATGAAATGTAAGGACACGAGTCACACAAATGCAGTATTATGGATTCCATCTCTCCATCTGGGACACATTCAAACCTATTTAAATGCAGGAAACTTAATAGTATATTGTTGATTCATATTAAAAAGGGATATCTGAAAGAAATTCAAAATGCGACCATTGGAAATATTGATGGATATGCCAGACACAAACAAAGATCTAGCAGCACCATGTCTATTGGAAGTAAAGTTGTCGATAACACTTGGATTGTCCCTTATAACCTGTATTTGTGCCTTAAGTATAACTGCCATATAAATATTGAAGTCTGCACATTGATTAAAAGTGTCAAATATTTATTTAAATACATCTATAAAGGGCACAACTGTGCAAATGTTCAAATTTCTGAAAAAATATTATCAATCATGATGAAGTACAGGACTTCATTGACTCCAGGTATGTGAGCGCTCCTGAGTCTGTTTGGAGACTTTTTGGAATGTGAATGCATGACCAATCTGATGCAATCACAAGATTAACTATTCATTTGCCAAATGATCAGAATTTGTATTTTCATACTGATGATTTTGCTGAAGTTTTAGATAGAGCTAAAAGGCATAACTCGACATTGATGGCTTGGTTCTTATGGAATAGAGAAGATTCTGACACACGTAATTATTATTATTGGGAGATTCCACAGCATTGTGTGCTTACTAATTCTTTGTGGACAAAACGCCGAAAGGGTGGGAATAAAGTATTAGGTAGACTGTTCACTGTGAGCTTTAGAGAACCAGAAAGATATTACCTTAGACTATTGATTTTGCTTGTAAAAGTGCAATAAGTTTTGATGATCTGCAAACTATAATTTATGATATATTTCATGAAGCTGCTAAACATTGAGGATTATTAATCAATGACACTATCTGGAAAGATACAATTGATGATGTGATCATCTTTAATATGCCCAAACAACTATGGCAACTTTTTGCATATATATGTGTGTTTGAATGTCCTTCTGATGCAGAAAAATTATGGGATGAGAATAAAACTCATTTTATTGAAGATTTTTGTTGGAAATTACATCAAAGAGAAGGTGCCTGTATGAACTGTGAAATGCATGCCCTTAATGAAATACAGGAGGTATTCACATTGCATGGAATGAAATGTTCCCATTTCAAACTTCCGGACTATCCTCTATTAACAAATACAAATACATGTGATGAATCCTATGAGCGACAACAGGCAGAGGTTTTGACAAATTCTCTGAATGGTGAACAGTTGGCATCCTTTCAGACTATAACTTCAGCCATTGAAGATCAAACTGTACACCACAAATACTTTTTCTTGGATGGTCCAGGTGGTAGTGGAAAAACATACCTGTACAAAGTTTTAATACATCATATTAGAGTTCATGGTGGTACTGTTTTACCCACAGCATCTACAGGAATTGCTGCAAATTTACTTCTCGGTGGAAGCACCTTTCATTCCCAATATAAATTACCAATTCCATTAAATGAAACTTCAATTTCTAGACTTGATATAAAGAGTGAAGTTGCTAAAAACCTTTAAAAAGACCAAACTTCTCATTATTGATGAATGTACCATGGCATCCAGTCATGCTATACAGATAAATGCCATAGACATATTACTAAGATAAATTATGAATTTGAATGTTGCATTTGGTAGGAAGTTCTCCTTCTTGGAGAACTTGAGAGAATTTTTGAAAATGTCCCAGTATTATGTCATATGCTATGTGATCAGACATAATACAAACGAGTTTAAAGTACTGTGATATTTGAGAAAGTTGTCTCTTAAAACAAATATGAGATCAGAGAATTCTGCTTATAGTGAATGGCTAGTAAAACTTAGAGATGGCAAACTTGATAGCAGTTTTCATTTAGAAATAGATATTATTGAAATCCCCTGTGAAATGATTTGTAATGGATCTATTATTGAAGTTACCTTTAGAAATACTATCTCTATAGATAATATTAAAAATATATCTAAACATGAGATTCTTTGTTCAAAAAGTAAGCATGTTCAAAAATTAAATGAAGAAATTTTGTGTAGGGAGCAGCTACAGGTTTAAGCCTTAAACTGACCTGTTGGCAAAGCCACAAACAAGTCCCAGCTTAGAAGGCACAGCCCTTTTAGCATAATTAGGCTTGATCTTATGATGCTCCCTAGATCTTATCTGGGTAGCTAATGGGCTGAGGGAGATGCAGCAAGTGCTGCCAAAAACAAGTGAAACTCACAAGAACATTGTAACGACCACTATCTTGTTTACCTCTGGCTGTAAAATAAAGGCTCAGCTTGCTGTCTGGATCTCTCTCTGTGGCCTTAGCCAGGCACAGGAGATCTACCTAGACCCAGCTTATTCTCTTTGTCTGTCTTTTCTTACATCCTTCACTGGCCCCCTGCAGGCTCACTGAACCATTGACTGAGCTGGCATGGCATAATTTTGGATATACTTGATGGAGATTTTCATACATACTGTATTTGAGTGATGATTCCATTGATTCAACAAATGATGCTGAAAAGAAAATTTTTTTTCATAGAATTTCTTAATAGTATTACTCTTTTGGCAATGCCATGCCATACATTAAAATTGAAAGTGGGTGCAATCATCATGCTACTGAGAAATCTTAATAGTAAATGGGATCTTTGTAATGGTACTAGATTTATTATCAAAAGATTTTGACCTGACATTATTGAAGCTGAAGTATTAACAGGATCTGCAGAAGGAGAGGTTGTTCTGATTCCAAGAATTGATTGTCCCCATCTGACACTGGCCTCCCATTTAAATTAATTCGAAGACAGTTTCCCGTGATGCCAGCATTTGCAATGACTATTAATAAATCACAAGGACAAACTCTAGACAAAGTAGGAGTATTTCAACCTGACCTTGTTTTCAGACACAGTCAATTATATGTTGCTTTCTCTCAAGTTCAAAGAGCATGTGATGTTAAAGCTAAATTTGTAAATACTTCATCACAAGGGAAATTAGTCAAGCATTCTGAAAGTTTTTCAGTCTTAATGTGGTATACAGGGAGATATTAGAATAAGTTTAATTAGTTTATCAGTCATTGTTTGTATCAATGTTGTTTTTATATCAAGTCTTTGTTGTTATATCATGTTGTTATTGCTTATTAATAAATTTATATATTATGTTCACATACTTTTACTAATATTCTTTCATCTCTGACACTTCTATTATAGAGAAAGGGCAAATAGCAGTATTAAAATATTTTCTCTAATTAATTCCCTTTCAATATGCATGAATTTGTGCATCAGGACACTAGTATATGCATATAAATCCTCCAGTTAATCTCTTCCTCTCTCCACTCCTGACTTCCCTCTAAATTCATCATTCTGTTCCATGCTTCTATGTCTCTGGATCTATTTTGTTCGTTAGTTTATTTTATTCATTAGATTCCACACATGAATGAGATCATATGATACTTATCATTCTCTGACTGACTTATTTCACTTAGCATAATACTCTTCAGTTCTCTCCATGCTGTCTCAAAGGGTAAGGAATCCTTTTTTACAGCTGCATAGTATTCAGTGGTGTAAATGTACCACAGTTTTTTTATCCACTCATCTACTGATGGGCACTGGGTCTGTTTCCAGATCTTAACTATTGTAATTGCACTGCTATGATCATGGAGGTGCATACATTCTTTCTGATTGTTATTTCAATTTTCTTAGGATATATTCCTAAAAGTGGGATCACTGGGTCAAATAGGTCCATTTTTAATTTGAGGAAACTGCATACTGTTTTCCATAGTGCCTGTACCAATCTGCTTTACTAGTTCCAGTAGTGAACTAGTGTCCCCTTTTCTCCACATCTTCACCAGCACTTGTCATTTGTTGATTATTGCTATTTTTACAGGCAAGAGGTGATATCTCATTGTGGTTTTAATTTGCATTTCTTTGATGACTAGTGGTGTTGAACCTATTTTCATATGTCTCTTGGCCTTCTGTATGTCCACTTCTGTATTGAGGTCCTTTGCCCCCTTTTTAATTGGATTGTTTATCTTTATTTTGTTAGTTGCATCATTTCCTTACATATTTTGAAATTAACCTTATTCAGATGTATCATTGCCAAATATGTTCTCCCATGTAGGGCTCCCTTTTCTTTTTGTTGATGGTTTCTTTTGCTCTTGTGCAGAAGTTGTTTTTTAAATTTTTATTTTCATATAGTCCCATTTGTTTATTTTCTCCTTAGTTTCCCTTGCCCAAGGAAATTTATTGGCCAACATATTGCTGTGAGTGATGTCTGAGATTTTTCTGCCTATGGCTTCTTCTAGGATTTTTATGGTTTCATGACTTACATTTAATCTTTTATCCATTTATTCTTGTGTATGGTATAAGTTAATGGTCTAATTTCATTATTTTTACATACCTGTTTAATTTCCCCAACATCATTTATTGAAGACTATGACCATGATAAAGTGCTATTCCATGGGTGCAAGGCTAATACAATATTTGTAAATCAATAAGTGTGATACATCACATAAACAAATTGAAAGACACAAATCACATAATTATATCAATTGACACAGAAAAAGCCTTCAACAAAATCCTACATCCTTTTATGATTAAAAAACAACAACACACAAAACTCTCAGCAAAGTGGTAGTAGAGGGAGCAAATCTCAACATAATAAAGGCCATATATGGCAAACATACAGCCATAATCATACTCAATGGGCAAAAACTAGAACTATTTCTCCTAAGAACAAAAACAGGACAGCGATGTTTGCTTTTACCACTCTTACTCAACATAGTATTGGAAGTCCTAGCCACAGTAATCAGATAAGAAGAACAATTAAAGGCATCACAATTGGAAAGGAGGAAATAAAACTGTCATTATTTGCAGATGACATGATATTTTACATAGAAAAACCTAAAATCTCCACCAAAAATCTACTAGATTTAGCAAATGAGTTTGGCAATGTAGCTTGATACAAAATTAACACCCAGAACTCTATGGCATTTCTATGTGCCAATAATGAACTCAGAAAGAGAAACTAAAATTATAATCTCATTTACCAGTGCAACAAAAATTAAGATGCTTAGGAATAAACTTAACCAAGAAAGTAAAAAAACAAAACAAAAAAACCCAAAAAACAAAAAACTGTACTCAGAAAACTATAGGATATTGGAAAAAAGAGATAAAGATATAAATAAGTGAAAGAATATACCCTTTTCATGGATTAGTAGAGTCAATATCATTAAAATATCCATACTACCCAAAGCCATCTATAGATTCAATGAAATCCCTATTAAAATATCAAAAGCATATTTCACTGTAAAAGTGTATATGGAATCAAAAGACCCTGAATAACAGAAGCAATCTTGAGAAAGAAGAACAAAGTTGGAGGGATCACAATATCAGATATGAAGTTATACTATATAGCCACTGTAATCAAAATAACCTGGTACTAAAGCAAGAACAGGAATATAGATCAATGGAACAGAAGAGAGGCCCCAGAAATTGCCCCACACCATGAATATTTGATAAAGGAGGCAAGAGCATACAATGGAATAAAGACAGTCTCTTCAATAAATGGTGTTGAGAAAATTGCACAGGTACATGCAAAAAAATGATATCCTTTCTTCATCCAAACCCATTCTAATCAGTTGCTTCCAATCTCTTATTGGTGAAAAATTAGATCATTCATTTTGTTTAAATGGTGCTTATAATGGACTGGTTTGTGGACAGAGGAATGAATAAGATGAATAGATATGGAAGAAAACAAATAAATGTTAATTGTAAAATCTAGGTGATGAGCACATGATTATTCATTATGCAATTCCTTCAACATTTTGTTATGTTGGAAATTTGAATAACAACATTGTTGGGGAGGAAATTATGCTTATGGTAATAATTAATAATCAATGATTGGTACATGACAGAATTGCCTAAAAATAAAGTGCATAAACTTTCATGGATATGACATAATTTAACACACTATACTGGTTCCTCAAGTTTCTCTTTTACTCATTTCCACATTTTTGTTTTCTCAGTATGAAATAGTAAAATAAATGGCATAGAGTTAACATATTTTTAAGGGCCCTTTGCTTGCTTGCTTATTTTACCTTTGCTTTTTTATTATATTGGGGCTGGGGCAGCAATAAAACACAAATGACTTTTCCCTAAAATACAAACCTAAGACAAATCAACATTATACTTGACATTGACTGGTAGAGGGGAGTTCCAACCACCATGTATTCCTTTAAAATGCAAAAGCAATCTAATTAGTTTGTATAAACCTGAGAGAAATTGCAAAATCAATGGTAGGCAACTGGCAGATACTTGAAATTCCAACCTATCTCTAATGGTTGACTCACAATTTAAAAAATGAATGTACTATAGTAATGACCCAAGTTATAATGGGTTCTGGAGAGCTGATGAAAGACTTGCAGTGATAGAATCAGGAGAAAGAAATGGGTAGTGATTTTTTTTTCTCATTAAAGATTCAGATGAATGTTTATTTTTTTTGAAGTGAAGGAAATAATCTCACTAAATTTAATTGAAGTGGCTCATAGCAAACATGAATATTTTACAAATATTCATTCAGAACCTAAACTGCAATAAACAATGTAAATAATTTGCTGTCTTATTTCTGGGCTCTGGGAGCTTCCTACTTGTGTCAGGTGGGAAAACAAAAACAACTTCTACATCAACATAAGAGAATAGATTGAAAATTGGCCCAGATGGGAAAGACAAGTAGAGCTTGGCTTGAACTCTTTCAGAAGCTTATCTGCAGCAGTGCCCAGGGTCTTGGCAACATTGGCTGTATGAAAAGTGCCAAGAGAATCATGAGCCTTTGACTTCTTAAAACAACAGAATTCTATTTACTAGATTGTTCTGCACAGTTGGGCAGACAACGGCCATAGTCTGAGTTCAGTGGTAAGTGTTCAGACCATAAAATTAATTGAAGATGAGACTGACATGAGCAAGAGTCCAGCAGAGCAGTTCACTGAAAAGAAAGCTAAGGCTCTGACAATGTATCTAGGTCCGCGCTGTTCTACAATGATATGGATGGAAGCATTGCATTGGCTACTATTATTTTTGAATACTTAAAGGAATTAAAATCTAGCTTCTTGAGATTCACACATAAATTATCACAGAGCAGCCTACATTCTGCACAGAGGAAGGCATTTTAAAATCGGGAGCATCAGCCCACTTAAAAATGGAACTGGGTAAACTTGTTATTGGACATGAGATGTCAAAGGGCAGATGGTTGTGATCTCCTCTGGGATCCATCAACCCAAACTCAGCCCCGGTTGTGGAAAACTCTGACAGCATCTGTTTGCCTTTCAATAGCACCCCCAAGGCAGCTGTTCTCTGATTGTGGGGCCACATTGGCAGCACACCTTCCCAAGTTTAATGCTTTACAGTCACAGCTATGTGTGAGGACAGGTGTGGAGGTAAAAAGGGCAAGACCTACCTTTTTAATTATTATCTGAAGATCATGATGAGAACAAGCCCTTATAACTTATTGATCCAGGTGACACAGTGATGAGAGCTTGGAGAGTGTTTAGGCTCAAGTTGTTGCTCAGCCAGTTACCACAGTGTGACCTCGCTGAATCCCACCCCTGGAGGCTGCAGGTTCATTCCATGTGGAGGAGGGATGTTTACATGGTTGTACTGTTGTGGGGAGTGATAAATGTATCGTATGATGTCTGATACATCAGAAGGGCTCAGGACAATTTTTCTATTTTCATCACAATATTCCAGAGCATTTTCTTTGCATACATAAATCTTTAAAACCTCAAGGAGTAGTTATTATCACCCTTTTTACCCATGAGACAACCACGGCTCTGAGGAGTTGTTTGTCAAAATGCCTCAAGCTGGTAGAAGATGGAATCTGTATTTGAACTTAAGTGTGCCTGGCACAGTGTTTCCTGGTGTTAGCTCTGTGAGTCCATTGTTCAGCATGTCCTAGTCCTGGGCAATTGTAACCAGTTCTGGTTCTAAATCCTATTGCTTCCCACTCTTCCATAGCTGGCATCATCATGCCCCAGTCTTTGATTCTCTCCATTGATTTCTTTTTCATTTTTATCTTGGGCCACATGTACCAACTAATGATAGAAAAATTACAAAAATGCTTTGGGACCAAGTTGTATTGAAACATAAATGTACAGATTGAGCAAAGATTATGTAAGGCAGGAAGACACCATTCAGAATCATACTCCTATTTTGTCTTTGTAAGAGATCAAGACCATTGCTTTCTATTGTACAACAGATAGAAAATGGCTACTTACTGCCATACATTTTTATAGGGAAGAATTTTTAATGATAGAAACGTATATTTTTAAAAGGTTGCATTTAAGAGTTGATCTTGTCAGCTATTCCTAAGCTGATGTTAGAAGTACACGTCATTAGGAAGGGACACAAAGCTTAGTGGTACAATCTGTGACTGTTTAAAAAAAGCCTTGCTTTGTCCCCACCCTAATGGGCACAGGAACAGAAACAGTGTGTTCATTCTGTCCTAAAAGTTCCATCACAAGTTGGGTAAATCCACTCAACATAGACACATTCCAAATATTTGCTCAATGGGTGGGCAAAATTACTTAAAATAGAGATTTAGCTAGCTGAAAATTTTAGTAACTTTAATATTTTCCCTGATTTCTAGCTTCAACCTTGTATATACATATATCTGCAAAATATGATTTTGAAAGTTCATGTCTAAGCAGAAGAAGAGTAACATCTGTGAAAACTCACAAAAGCTTAAAGACATAGTGCTTTTTATTCCATGGAAAAAAATGTGAGATTGATTCATTCTCGAGCTGGAATATATTTCCACATGAAAATAAAATTTGCCTTCAGTTTCAGAGGGAGTGTTTATTGTGAGAAAAACATCCAAAAGGAAAAAAAAATCTTGTTAATTTTTTCTCACTAGGCATGTGAAACAGCATAGAAAGAACAGCATAAGGGATATTGGGCAAAATGCCATGGCATTCAGGAAACAGAGCTATGTTGGTAATCCGGTGTCCACTTTGACCCAGACCAATGAAACTCAATGATGACCTTTGTCTGTAAATAATCAAATACGTTAACAATCTTAAATAGAATTTGGCTAGCACTTGGAAAATGACATGTATTTCCTGTGTATTATTATGGGGAAAAAAAAAAATATGTGAGTAAATTTTCAAGGAGAGGAGTAGGAAATCATGATATGCTATTTTTTCAGCCATCCTCTCTTCATAGCAAATCAATTTCCTTTTCAAAGCAAATGAAGAGTTTTAGCATATATCAAGTGTCCTCTGTTTTTCATTCTCTGTGGTTGTGATGGCACATGGATATTCAGTTCAGTCTCAAAAGCATGCCTGCATGGTGAGTATTGCCACTCTTACTTGCCACTTAGAAATCCAGGCTTAGAAAAGTGACATATCCCTCTTAGGGATCCTTGGGAGCACCCTGAGGTCAAGTGTTGGCATTACCTGTGACCCTACTGAAACACTCATCATTAGCTCTACCAGACCTACTATTCAGAATCAGCATAGAACATCATCCTAGACAATGGAGATATATGCCTGGAGATGGTCCACCTGTTCTATGCCATATGGTCACTGTTCACCATGATCTTATGGATCATTGTCTCAAATATCCAAGAGACCTCCATGCCCAGTCTTCCAGTATAGACCTAGGACCTGAGATCCAGTGCCTGGGAAACAGGTCTGTAAGGCCTACCTGTCAAATGTAACATTTTTAGTTCCAGGCATTTGTCTGCTCTGATATGTAAGTACTGCAGATATTCAGTCAAACATAGAGATTCATCTAGTTACATTCTCGAGTTCTTGAAAGTTGATAAAATTACAACCCAACTTGATCATGGTTCTAATAGCTGGGAGGCATAAAAATACTTGTTACAGCTTCTGCTCAGGACAAGAGTTTTTATCACATGGAGGGCACTGTTAGCTCTTTCAACTTACTATGGTAAGAGGACAACAATTTCAAAGTTGATACACCTTTCTTAGGTTAGCTAATGGTAGTAGATATGAACGATGCAGATGGTTTTTTATTTTCTTCTCCACATGAACTCACTTCTTTATAGTCTCTTCTTCTGCAGGGATGGACTTTCTCTTACCACCTGTGCATTTTTTAATAAATATATTTGAGACACAGAAAAGGCATCCTATGTTCAGACATAACTAAATCAGTCTATTAATAATGATAATGTTATTTTAATTCTTTAAAGTGAGATTAAATTTAATAAAATACAACTTACCTATAATGCATATTAATAGATTACATTTTAATGATCAAAACTGACTCATGCAATTTGTTCTGTACTAATTTCTTACATTTTACAGTGTCTCATTATCTTATTTTGAATCCAGAATAAGTCAGCAAAATATTCCCAAGCTCTTATAATGCATTCAAGCTGTGGGGATGTTATCAGGAAGATAGTTCATTATTGCTGAGGAGTAACTGGGTGATCAAACTCCATAAAATATAGAAATACAAGTGTCAGCACAATCAGCAGATTTACTTTGTATGTTTTGTTGTTGTTGTAATATGGTTTTAAAAAATATTTACCTTTTGCTAGGTAAGCAATGTTGTCAATCCTTCTAGTAGTTCTGACCTGTCAACATTTGGAACCAACCATTTTTGCATGGAAATATAGTAATGCCAGACTATGGAATCCTGTGTTTCTAAAAAGCATCATAACGCATGGAATAGGGACCTGAGGTCAGTTGTCACATGTGATCCTAAAGCTGAAGAAGCCCTTTCTCTCTATTGGACATACATGGCTATGTTTTGACATAATCAGACATCAGAAAATAGAATATTCATTTTTTTCTATTGTAAATGGATATTGGAATTAAACTTCATTCTACAGAGATGAGATGTCTATGGCAGTCCAAATGCCTGTGGGAGAATTTTAATAGACGATGAAATAATCTTTCCCTATTTTCTGTTAGCAAACACTGGAATTTTCCATGCTATCTCAGATATATATATATATTGATTTCAGAGAGGAAGGGAGAGGGAGAGAGAAATAGTAGCATCAGAAACATCAATGGTGAGACAATCATTGATTGGCCACCTCTTGCACATCCCACACTGGGGATTGAGCCTGCAACTGGGCATGTACCCTGACCTGGAATAGAATTGTGACCTCCTTGTTCATAGGTTAACTATTAACCACTGAGCACATTGGTTGGGCTGATATAAACTTTTAATGACATTAATAAATAGCTGGGTGAAAAATAGTCATTTGTAACTATTCTGGAAACACTAGAATTCATTTTCCATAAAGAGTAACATTTAATAAAACCCAAATCAACATCTAAGAGGTGTAATTGTCTTCTGCCCACTGCAGACTCATTGTGTAAGTAGATGGGAAGCAGTGCTGTTGCCGAATCATGGCCTTAATTCCCCAGTAGACCACTTCTCCCGTGCCATAGGGATTCACAGTGTACTTCAAAGCCTTGCTGGTCCACAGAGCAGTGAGTTCTCTGACAATCACAGCCCCAGGAGTTTGCAATCCCTTTGATCAAATAGTGCAATCACAACTGCTTTGAAGTAAGCAGAGGAAGTGAATTAGAAAGCAGGGTCCTTTTGTTTCCCTGGCTGGTGACCCATCTGCAGATCATACCCCTGGACACTCAATAGTGGTTCTCACCCTGCTGCACTCCATAATTGCCTGGGCAGCTTTTAAAGCATACTGGCTCCTACTGTTCTGATTTAATTAGTCTAGGGTGTGGCAATTTTTATAAAGCTCTCCAACTGATGACACAATCACTGTGCTTAAACTTTCCATTTGGAACGATAAGCATTTTCAATAGAGCAATATGGGGAAAAATAAAAGAAGGAATTCACTCTAGCTCATGATGTGGTGCAAAAACAAACAAACAAAAACCCTGAAAGCAACAACAACAAAAATAGAACATAGAGAACTAATCTTTGTTTCTAAAGTTCCAATAAAAGAGCCCCCACTCAATGACATTCAAAAGAGTACATGAGCCCAGATAAATCCTGATGATCTTTAAGTCATTCCTATGAAGATTGCTCAGAAGCAAAACTCAACTGGGGTCCCCCAAAGAATGGCTAAAAATGACATCTCACTAAATAGCATTACAACATCAGAAACCCAAACTTACTGACTTCTACAATAGTCTACAATGGTATTCTTTCTTAAGGCACAGAATAATACCCTGTTTCCCCAAAAATAAGACAGTGTCTTATATTATTTTTTGCTCCCAAAGATGCACTAGGTCTTATTTTCAGGGGATGTCTTATTTTTCCATGAAGAAGAATACGGTACACATTTATTGTTGAGCAACAAAAAAAGGAAATTTATTACCTGTGTGTCCACACTATGTGCCCAACTCCTGCCCTGAGCAACTCACTGTCTAATTGAGTCAGCCAGACTTCGTCAGGGCAGAGTGAGCAGCAGGCAGCAGCTTGTCCTGGTGGCGGCGCAGGCTCTCTGATTAAAAGAGACCTCACACTTCATGTCTGCTCTGGCTACACTGTGGCTAACAGTGAGCTGCGTGGCAGCGCTCGCCATTACGGCCCAGAGTTCAGAGTTACGGTAGTTTCAGGGGGCCTTATTATCGGGGAGGCCTTATGTTGGGGGTCTTATTATCGGGGAGACCTTATGTTCAGGAGAGGCCTTATTATCGGAGAGGTCTTATTTTCGGGGAGGCCTTATTTTCAGGGCGTGCCTTATATTTCAGCGAGAGGCAAAACTGTAAGTAGGTCTTATTTTTGGGAGATGTCATACTTTTGGGGAAACATGGTACCCATTTCCATGTGTCCTGTGATCATCTGATTTCTGATTCCTGATGAAGCTATCCAAATAGCTTTAACTTTAGCTCCTTGGTGCTGAATAGTTCTCAAAATTTCATCTTGTATGAATCATTCTTTATTGCCCTATTGACTGGCACAGAAAACTGACTTTGATTACTGTGATTCAAAATTATGAACAGCTATACAAGCAAAACTGTTTGGATACCTGTTATCAATAGGTACAACAGAAGAAATAGCAAAAACCAAAAGTTAAAAAATGTATAGCTACCCCAGATTTTCCTCCTTTACTGTTTACCTGAATTATTTCTGCTTCTATTCCCTTAAGACAGAAGTGTTCTCTTCTCCTTATATTTTTTTAGATCTTTCAATGGCCTAGAGGGTTGACTTTAACAAAGAGCAAAGAACACCTCACATTTCTGGTAGTACAGATATAACAACTTGGGATAAGTTATCAAAGAATGCACAAGGCCTTTTGATTTCAAGAAAGAAACTTAGTCAACGCCAATTTGAGAGTGGAAACAGCTGGAATAACACCATCCTTCATCCCCTCTTAGGAACATCCTCACTGGTCTGGGAGCGTCTGTGTCCTCATGTTTCCTGACTACTTCATAGTCATTTCCATTTGGGGCCCGTGACTAAATCACAACCTTTCATCACTGATTCCACTTTCAAGAATATAAGCCAGATGTCTCAAGGAAATGAGTCAGTGTTGATGGCATATTGGCTCGATCTTCTGTTGCTGGTGAGTATGTCTACAGGTATTGTCTCATTGTGACAACCTGGCGTATGGTTCAACGTCCGCACAGGGAAAGGGTTGACTCCTTAGTCTCATGTTGTTCCTAATTTCATGTTTCCCCTCGCACTTTTCCTGTAAAAACCTATTGATTTATTGGGATATCATGAAATTCTTAGCAAAGTCAGGGGCAAAAATAAAAAAATAATTAGCAATTTAGATTAATAATGTTAGTCAGCTCAGTAAAAGAGCATGAGAAAAAGAAAAAGTTTTGGGTTAAATTGTAATTAGATTTTTATTTGGTTTTGAATTCCCATGAAGTTCCAAATATGTAATAAACAGGAGGCCAGGTGCATAAACATCATGAACTGGGGTGGGGGGTCCTTCAACCCAGCCTGTGCCCTCTTGTAGTCCAGGAGTCCTCAGGGGATGTCTGACTGATGGCTTAGGCCTGCTCCTGTCTGACTGATGGCTATCAGTCAGACAGCCCTAGCACTGCTGTGGAGGTGGGAGAGGCTCCCACCACCACTGTTGCGCTTGCCAGCCGTGAGCCCAGTTTCTGGCTGAGTAGTGCTCCCCCTGTGGGAGCACACTGACCACCAAGGGGCAGCTCCTGCATTGAGCATCTTCCCCCTGGTGGTCAGTGTGCATCAAGGCGACCAGTTGTTCCGCAGTCAGGCTGAAATTGGCTCTCTGACATCCCCCAAGAGGTGCCAAATTGTGAGAGGGACCAGGCCAGGCCAAGGGACCCCACCAGTGCATTATTGGGGCTGGGGAAGGACATGGGAGGTTGGCCAGCCAGAGAGGGACTGTGGGAGGGCTCCAGGGCATGTCCAGACCATGTCACTCAGTCCTGATTGGCTGGACCCCAGCAGCAAGCTAACCTACTGATCAGAGTGTCTGCTCCATGGTGGTCAGTATATGTCATAGGGAGAAGTTGAGCAGCGTTAGCATATCATTAGCATATTATGCTTTGATTGGTTGAATGGCCAACTAGACAACTGGACACTTAGCATATTTGGCTTTTATTATAAGAAATAAGAGAAGATATCAATCTATTATTAAATATAGACATTACATTCCTTATTCCTTTCAGAAAATTCTCTACATTTGTTTGTTTGCTTTCAGACATTGTTTCGGGCTCAATCACTACTCCATTTCTTCACCCATCTAGTGAAATTGCACCATTTTCTGCAGGCTGACCATAAATGCAGAAAACCATTATAGGTTATGGAAAACCATTATAGGTACTTTGGATATACCAATAACTGCCTTCTTCAGTGATCTGTCTACTTACTTTCTCATCTAATCATATACTATGTGCATTACTATTTAAACAAATGCCAGAGTACATTTTGTAAATTATTTGGTGACAACGCTCTATCATCCTTCATCTATCACAGCATGGGGCATGTACAAATCACTTAATAAATACATGTTAAATAAATGTATACTTGCAATGAAGATGTGTGTGTGTGTGTGTGTGTGTGTGTGTGTATGACATTGCCAGATAAAAATAAATCTAGACTTAAGTGAGGATAGACTATTAGAAAAGACTATTGGAATAGGGAGAACACATCAATCTCAATTTCTGCCAGCATCTCAGAATCAAGCAGGGATAGATATTCCTTTTTAGGGAGAAATAAGCAGAGCTACAGCACTTTGTGAGGTGGGGCCCAGTAAATAGTGTGACTAGAGAGGTTCCATGGGAAAACCTTCCTCTCTGGTCAGACAGTTCTGGATTCTTAGGATGAAGGAGAAGGGGGGATTTTCTGCCCCTAGGTGCTTGCTCAACCTTGCAGGCTAGCCAAAGTTCAGGGCCCTGTGGGGATGAGAGAAGCCTAACTTGGGTTTGGTCAAGTCCAATCAATGGGTGAGTTATGGGCTATTGTGAACCTATAGACTATCTTCCAATATGTCCAAGACCATGAGACACCAAGCACTCATTGTGCCATGGAAAAAAATATTCCCTGTTAAAATGTGACAGTAAAGCAATTGGATGAAGAGATAACATCTTTATACTAGAAGCCCAGTGTACGAAATTGCATGACTCCACCCACCAACTTGCATCTCTCCACACCCACCTGCCCACTGACTGGCTCACCCACTGGCCGCCAGGCACCCAGGACCTGGGCTGCTTTGCACTGGGCTGCTGTCAGGCACCCACCCAGGACCCAGGCTGCTTTGCTCTGGCCACCACCACCACCCAACCAGTTCCCTGTGGCTCCCTATCTGATCTTAAGTCATTATAGCATTAGAGCCATAGGCCTTTTATAATATAGACTAATGACCTTGTGCACGAAATTTGTGCATGGGAGAGGAGGTTCCCTCAGCTCAGCCTGCACCCTCTTCAATTGCACATTTCTCTTGCCATCTGGGACCACTGACTCCTAACCACTCACCTGCCTGCCTGCCTAATTGCCCCTAACTTCCCTCCCCTACTGGACTGACCTCGCCCCTAACTGCTCTCCCCTGCTGGCCTCTATGCCCCTAATGCTTCTGCCTGCCTGATTGCCTATAACTGCCCTCCCCTGCAGGCCTGATCTTGCCCTCAACTGCCCTCCCCTTCCGGCCTGGTTGCCCCCAATTGCCTTCTCTTACTGGCTGATCTCACCCTCAGTGGCCCTCCCCTGCAGGCCTGACCTTGCCCCCAACTGCCCTCCCCTGCCTGGTTGCCCACAACTGCACTTCCCTGCTGGCCTAATCTCACCCCAACTGCCCTCCTCTGCCAACCTGATCGCCCCTAATTGCCTCTGCCTCAGACCCTATCACTATAGCTTTGTCTGGAAGAAAGTCAGACATCGGGAAGATGGCCAGTCAACACGGTCTAATTAGCATATTATCCTTTTATTAGTATAGATAGATTATATAGGATAGGATTGCTTAAATCGGGGGAGGAACAGGAGGAGATGCTCTTGGCAGACAAAAATACATTATCCCTATATCTGGACTGATAGCCAGCCATATGCATTATACTGCCAAATCAGTAATTAAAAAATTGAACTGCTTTCTTTCACCTTACACTGAACAGTTGTTGCCCTTAAAACCCCTCCTCAGCCTCCACCTTAGGTTCTGTCTTTGCAGTTCACCCAGATTATGTTCTGATTGGTTGGTTTCTATGCAAGTCAGCGTCAAAAGCCTGCCTCCTAGGCAGCCATTGGCTCCTGACAGTTCACCCAGATTTGGTTCTGATTGGTCAGTTTCTATGCCAATCACTGTCTCTGGGCATATCTCCAGGCCTGATCAGAGAGGGAGGGTGCTGATCAGCAGCCCCTGTGGCTGCTGCCAAGACTCAGAGAGAAAGAGAGGCAAGGGATGATCAACAGCTGCCATGGAGGCTGCAGGTCATACCTTGCTTCTCTCTCCAGGCATCTCTCTGGGCTTGATCCACAGCCCCCTCAGCAGTCAGTGCTGGGTTGCCACACTTGCAGCACTGACTGCAGAACTGACTTTCAGTGTTCAGTTGTCCATTCGGTCATTTTGGGCATATGGTCTCTCTCTCTCTCTCTCTCTCTCTCTCTCTCTCTCTCTCTATATATATATATATATATATATATATATATATATATATATATCTACACTAATAAAACAGTAATATGCTAATTTGTGTCACTCCGCTACACTCTAAGCCCACCTGCCAATCAGAGCGACTATATGCAAATTAACCCAACCAAGATGGTGGCCGGCAGCCATGGAACTAGAGCAAACAGGCTTGGTTGCCTTGGCGATGGAAGAAGCTGTCTGTCTAGACAGGCTGTGGCCCCCGCTCAAGGCAATGAAGTTTTAATTATAGAAGATAGATAAATCCCAGATATCTGCTTCCAACTAGCAAACAGCCATCAGCCCCTCACCCAGGCTGGCCAGGCACCCAAGGAGGACCCCCCTCCCTGAAGGGGATGTGGCCACCCTAAAAACAGCCCTCAGCCCCTCACCCAGGCTGGTCCCCACTCCAGCAGGACCCCACCCGGGTCTGGGACACCCTTCAGGGCAAACCAGTCAGCCCCCACCCATGCACCAGGCCTCTAGCCTATACAACAAAGGGGTAATATGCAAATTGACCCTAACAGCAAATTGACCCTGCAGAAATGGATAGGGCCTCTAACAGCAGAATGACTGGGAATGACTGGTCAATATGACACACACTGACCACCAGGGGGCAGACACTCAATGCAGGAACTGACCCTGGTGGTCAGTGCACTCCCACAGGGGGACTCTGCTCAGCCACAAGCCAGGCTGACGGCTGCCAGTACAATGGTGGTGGTGGGAGCCTCTCCTGACTCTTTAGCAGCGCTAAGGATTTCCAATTGCAGTTTAGGCCTGCTCCTTGCTGGCAAGTGGACATTCCCCGAGGGCTCCTGGGATGCCAGAGGGATGTCTGACTGTCAGCTTAGGCTCCCCTGGGGAGTGGGCCTAAGCCACCAGGTGGACATCCACTGAGGGATCCCAGCCTGTGAGAGGACACAGGCCAGGCTGAGGGACCCCCAGCCCTCCTGAGTGCACAAATTTTTGTGCACCAGGCCTCTAATATATATATATAATTAGAGGCCCAGGGCACGAAATTTGAAATTCATGAACTTGGGGGTGGGGGTTGTCCCTCAGCCCTACCTGCATCCTCTGCATCCTCTCCATCTGGGACCCCTCAGGGGATGTCCAACTGCTGGCATCGGACATCCCTCTCACAATCCAAGATTGCTGGCTCCCAACTGCTCACCTGCCTGCCAGCCTGATCATCCCCTAATCAATCCCCTGCCAGCTTGATCAACATCTAACTTCTCCCCTACCAGCCCGATCACTCCCAACTGCCCTCCTCTACTGGCCCAGTCACCCCCAATTGCCCTCCCCTGCTAGCCCAGTCACCTCCAACAGCCCTCCCCTGCTGGCCTGATTGCCACTAATTGCCCTCCCCTGCAGACCTGGTTGCCCTCCCCTGATGGCCTGATTGCCCACAATTGCCCTCCCCTTTCAGTCATCTTGTGCCTTTGGGCACCACCATCTTTGAGGGCATGACAGCAATTAGCATATTTCCTCCTTATTGGCTATGGGTGCTGCCATCTTTGAGAGTGTGATAGAAATTAGCATATTCTCTCCTTATTGGCTGTGGACACCACCATCTTTGCAGCCTGTTGCTCAGTCATTTGGTTGTCCCTCACTAACCCCCTGGCCAGGCTGGTTGCCCCATGTAGCCTGTTTGGTCATCTATTTGGTTGTGCTGGTTGCTTAGGCTTTTATATATTTAGATAGATATTTTGACCCAGTATTTAACCAAAGCCTGCCACAATTTTAAATTAGATAATTACTACATTTGGACAATTTTCAATATGCTATGCTATTTTTATAATTTAATGTGTATATTTTTAATCTAGTTTACATATATTCATTTTTAGTATTGTAGTTATAATTAACATTTTTGAAGCATTTGTAAATTTTTCAGTGTTAACCTACAGATAACTCTTTCAAAGAAGGAATCCACATAGAAGATTATTTTAACAGTTTTAATAACTCTCCCTACAATAGAATGGGTCACTATAAAAATGTATGTTATAAAAATACATGTTATAGGAAAAGCCATCATTTGTATTACTGATCTGTACTCCTGGGAAGCAGTTGACCTTTTGAAGAACAGTTTTTTTCTTTAATATTACCCAATGTTTTGAACACTAGTTTCAGTTGAAAAATTGGAAGATACAAGTTGCAAAACTGTGTGCTCACACAGGTATTTATATATTTATCTCAGGTCAAAGAACAGCATTAAGGATTAGATCATAATCTTTCTTGTAAACTGCAAATGTATTCAGCGAACACTGGCTTTTCTATCTTTCCAATTATAAACTGTCTTGTCTTCTTGTATAGACAGAATAAAGTTCATGACAGTGTTGTTAAACTGAGTTTCTCATTAGCAAAATGTAAAAGTGGTGTCAATTAAGATACATAAAATATATTTTTAAAGTAAAAACTAACTTCAAAGAGAGAGAAGCTCATGGTCAGATTTGTTTTATTTCTCAGCAGCAGCACTGTTTAATACCTCACTTATGCCACTGCACAATATGACATTCTGGTTTGTATTCCTTTTCTCTTGCTAATCTGTATGTTGTCAGTTTATTTCATAGACTAACCTATGGAACCTGGGATGGGAGGGAGGGGTAGAAGGAAAGCTTTTCCTCCCCTAAAGTTCTTCACAGAGATAATCAAGTTAAAATGGGCTCATTGGGGTGGGTCCTAATCCCATCTGAGTAGTTTTCTTATAAGAAGAGGATATCAAGGCACATACACTTATGGAGGGACAATCATGTGAGGACACTGGGAGAAGACAATTTTCTGAAAGCCAATGAAAGAGTCCTTAGGAGAAATTGATCCTGGTGATACTGTGATTTCTCCACTTAGGGGAAACGCAAGAAGGGTGGTAACAGTTTGATGACCATCACATATGAGATGGGAACTTGCAGATAAATCCATTTAAAAATGACCAGAAAGCCATTAAATGATGATAAAAAATATTTAGAAAAGTATGATGGAAAACCATCATTAGAAAAATAATATTAATACCCTTCGTGATTTGAGACTGAAAAATAAATGATAAAACATAAGTGATCTTAACATACCAAAAAAGTAAAAGAAAAAGTAATGAACAGCTTGGATTGTTTGAGAGCCACAGTGTATCCCTTAGGGGTGTAACTATCAGAAGTGCACAGCCTTGTGCTAACCCTGGGGGAGCTCAGGCCCATCAGGAAAATTCCATTGCACTTCTTGTTTTAAGGGCTTTGGTGCATGTTGAGATATGCTTTGTTTGGTTTTGTTTTGTTTAATATATGTAGGATGAGGGCAGACTCACTTCTCTACTTTGTTCTCAGGCTCCTGCTTGGGTGGATGATTCAGATGTTTTGGAAGAAAGAACAGGGCAGCTTGGGTGATGGGAGTGCCAATGCCTTTGTCAGAGAATGCTGACCAGCTCACCTCCTTTTCCCAGGCCTTCCTCATGCCATTCTTTAGGCTTCTGAGTATTTTTCTCCTCAGGGGCCTCCCTCTTTGCTCTGTACATGACCTTTCTTGATTAGTCATAACATGGTCCTAAAAATGAAATGTAATTCAGCCCTGGCTGGTATGGCTCAGTTGGTTGGAGCTTCATCCATATGCACTAGAAGGTCAAGGGTTTGATACCTGGTTTCTGTTTAGGTCCCTGGTTGGGGTGTATGTAGAAGGAAACTGATGGATGTCATATATATATATATATATATATATATATATATATATATATATATATATATATATTCTCTCTCTCTCTCTCTCTCTCTCTCTCTCTCTCTCTCTCTTTCTCCCCCTCTCCCTTTGACCCTCTCTAAAATCAGTTTTAAAAGCTCTAGAAATGGAGTTCAGAGCTTTAGTTTCTGCTCATCACATAGTGAGTTGACTCTTCAATAATCTATTGATGTGTGTGTGTGTGTGTGTTTACCCTCTCTACAAAATTAGTCAAAGTTTTTGTTTATTGCATTACTAGTTTTTGGAACTCAATTGATTTCTTAAATTGGTCAGTGGTTCTTGGTAGAAGAAAGGACATATACCCCACTTTCTACTCTTCAGTCGAGCCTGTGTGTTTATTTTCCTGAAATGCTGACAAAGGGTGTTCATGGATATAGTTGGTGGCTGGCATGGAAATTTGTATCCTTTCATTGGGAAACTCCATGTATCTCTTTCTGTTTGTGTTTTTAAGCAAGGCTCTGTGACCCAACTTTTAAATAGAATTTTTGCCAAACTTAACTTGTTGGAAAGAGTGATTTACTGTTCTAAGCATAAATGTTAGCAAATTGTGGGGTGAAGCTACACTTTCATGATATTTGCCAAGAACATGTTTATAACATGAAGTCTCTCTCTTAGTCTCCACCCAGAAAGGTCTCTACGGAAAAGCTACATTTTCTATCTGGAACCAATTTAGAATTAAATGTGGGGCTGGAGTGTGCATCTCCTAGTTTAGCTAGTTATTTTCTTCTTTTTAATAATATAAATCCATTATTATTCCAATAAAAAACAAAATTAATTCTCAAGGGGTTTCAGACAACTCCTAACTTCTAAAAATATCATTCTGTTCTAGCCAAATTTTATGTTAAACCAATAAAATTTACTGTGCTAACAATTAAATAATAAAATCAAAGCAGGGAGGGGATTTCTGTAATTTAATTGGATTGGTTTAAAGGATCTTCTTAACTTGCTCATGTTTATAATGTTTATAGTTATAATGTACTAGGGGTATACAAAGTCCAGAGCAATTACTGAATGTTGTTGATAATAGAAAAATAAAAATCCTTTTGTTAACAAATTACACACACACACACACACACACACTAGGGGCCCGGTGCATGAAATTTGTACACTGAGCGAGGGGAGGGGGAGTTTCCTCAGCCCAGCCTGCCCCCTCTCACATATTATGCACTGAACCAAACTGCCTAGGGCAGGATATGACATTTCTTAGCCCTCCAGCAGTGGACCTTCATTTTTTATCCTCCAGGAGTGTGGTGGAAAAACCCTAGATGTGTTTTTGGATTGTTATTACCCAAGTTACTAAGAATGTTACCAGTGGCATACAGGGAGCTTAGCCAATGAGCAGTAAGAAAAAGTGTTTCCTCTGTAGTTCACTCTGATCACTGGCTCCACCCATGCCCAGGCCTGTAACCTCTGCCTGAGGCTGCGGGCCTGGGCAGAAGACCTCTGATTGCCAGCTTCACAGAGCCCAGGCCTCTGCAATCACCAGCTCTGATCCTGCCCCTTGCTATTGCCAGCTCTGCCCTTACCCCACTGGCAGCCTCTGGCCAAGGCTGCAGGCCTGGGCAGGCCACCCCCAGACCCTTGCATTGCCAGCTCCACTGCTGCCCAGACCACTGCAATCACAGGTTCCACCCCTTCCCCTCTAATTGCTGGCTCTGTGGAGATTTATACCTGGGTAGGGCACCCTCATACCCCTCTGTTCACTGGCTCCACTCTTGCCCATGCCTGAGGCCTCTGGTGAAGCCCTCTGGCCTGGGCAGGGGAACCCCTGTCCCCTCTGATTGCCTGTTCCTCCCTTTGGTCCCCCTGCCTCCCCTGCCACCTGCCTGGTTAACAGGCCTGACCACTTCATTGGCGGGGCTGAGCCAGACTAGGTGCCACCATCTTGAGGCCATGGGGGCGGCCATCTTTGTCACAGGGTGACACCTAATTTGCATATTACTCTTTTATTAGACAGGATATATATATATATTCTGATATTCTAAGGTTTTTATTTATGGTGTTTTTTGTAGAAAAGAAATTAAGACTGCAGGAAGCAAGAAAACACAAATTTTATATCATTTTCTTTCCTTTGAAGAATTTCCTAAGATATATAGGTAGAAAAACTCATTTCACCCTCTCTCCCTTTTTAATTTTTATCAGGGTCTTTATTCTGTGTCCGACTAAAATATCCTTAACAATGATTTTCCTGCTAATAGTTTGGCATTTATGAGCATAAATGTGGAATCTTGTAAATAATAACTGATTTAAGGGGGAGAATTTATCAACAGTAAACAAAAGGGAACCTCATTATCATAACTTAAGTTCAAGATGTAGATATCTAATAATTTGCCTCCAAGTGATCAACTGCACTTACTACTCAATTATATGTTTTTTATGACTTGAACATGAAATCACAATTATACAATAGCAATCTGTTCCAGTACTCCATTAATGGTTCCCAGATTTTATCTAAAAGGGCACATACATGAAAGATGAGAAACTCAAATCTCTGGGAATACAGTTTTTTCCCACCTAAATCCTGTTCAGAATTTCTATATTCACAGCAAGATGGTGTCACTCTGTATTTCTATTTATTTCCTACATTAATATCAGCAGCCAACAAAAATAAGAGGACAGCATTCTTATGCTTATTTATTTTTAAAAAGCGTAATGCTCCCTAAAAGTGTCATTCTACCCCCTGCTTATTATTCCAATGCTATTCTTTTTAAGCCTTGAAAAAAGTGCCCAGTTTGAGGCCTCTGCTGGAAATCAAACACATCTCTTGGCCGGGCCACCCGCGGCCCATTCCTGTCCTTCAGGCTTGCTGAGGGTGATGTCATGGGGACACGCAAAAACTCATTCTTCCAGGAAGACTCTGAAGAGTCTTTTGTTTGCAGGGCCAGGCCCACGGTTCCCCAGTGGAGGGAGATGGGTAGACCACTTTCTCCAATAAGCATGATTTAACAAAACATCCCCATAGTTCATGATCTCAGGATCCCCCTGTATAACATCCAGTAACTGGTTTTTGTTTGTTCCATTTCCATAAATGATGCAAAAACAAATATAACAAATATCTCTTTTCCCCTTCTTTGACCCCCATCATTGCCAGCTTGCCACATGCAGGCTACCCTATCTGAACATCTGGATCCTGGGAGACCAGAGTCTGAGGTAGGCACGCCTAGCTCTCTGCCCCACTGGCCTTCACTAGTTGCCCTGTGGGTGCTGCCCTACCTCCAATCTACCTCTGCTGTTTAAAACACATTTTTTGAAAGATGTAATCTATTTTTTTGGAAATTTTCCTTAGATTGAGAAATATAGCTCTCTGAGACATGCCTTTTACCAGGAGCCACCAGAAACAGAGGAATCTATAGATTTTAAGTGGGATAACTGCAAGTGGAAATATTTGCTATTTTCAATGAACATTATAAATAATGACAAGCCTCCAATGAGGTATAAAAAAGTTAAGTGGACCACAAAGATTAAATTTCCTCCAGCTAATCCATTGCTGAAAACACCTAGATGATACAATGGCTAACAAATCTTCAGGTGGGAAAGGGATTTTCATTGTTTCTCATGTTTTTTGTTTTAATTCTTTCAACTGGAAAATTATTCCCATTGAAAATTTTCAATCGTTACATACACAAAGATGTTTAGCAAAGACTGTTCAGTACTGGGAAGCTGTGAAAATTCACTTTCACTCTCAAAACATCTGTACCCCCCATTGTGGTTTTGGCTCTGTCTACTATACTTGCATTCCAGTGTAAACACAGGAGAACAGCAATTTCCCATTGACACCGTGGTGCATAGCTACAATCCTGGGAATAAATGAGTAAACACATTACTGAACAGCAGCATGAAAGAACAGAACCAATTGCCTGGTTGTTTCATTAAAAAGCATAGGAAATTAGTTGACTGTGTTCATGTAGATTTGGGTTCATGCACTTCCTACACACACACACACACACACACACACACAAACACACACAAACACACATAAACACACACATACAAACACACACAAACACAAACCAAGCACATGCTGTTTTAGCCCCAAAATTACAGTGACTCTAACTAGCTTATCAATAGATATAAGCAAACAAAAAACATTGTTTAAACTTCATCATAATCATGGTCGATGCATGCATACTGATAAACTTCCTTTTAATTTGTTGGAACCAATGGAGTTAAAGGGAAAGCAATATTTATTGACCTTGTAATGCATCAGGCACAATTTTTACATATTTTAGGTTTTTAAAAAAATATATTTTATTGATTTTTTTACAGAGAGGAAGGGAGAGGGACAGAGAGCTAGAAACATTGATGAGAAACATTGATTAGCTGCCTCCTGCACAGCCCCCACTGGGGACATGCCCGCAACCAAGGTACATGCCCTTGACTGGAATCAAACCTGGGACTCTTCAGTCTGCAGGCTGATGCTCTATCCACTGAGCCAAACCGGTCAGGGCCATATTTTAATTTTTTAATCAGCACACACACACAGACAAATACCTTTGTTGAGTTTATTTTATTTTATTTTTCAATTACAGTTGAGATACATTATTGTATTAGTGTCAGGTGTATACCCCAGTGATTAGATATTATACAAATAAATATCTTTAAGAATAAAGTTACCATCTCTGTTTTTATAAAGAAGATGGTAGGTTCAAAGAAGTGAGTAACTTATTTGAGGTCAGAAAGATTTATATAATATACTTATATTATATTGCTATAGCCCAATATAGTATATGCTGAAAGGATGAACAGATGGTGATCAGAATTTACACATCTTATAGTGCATAGGACAGATTATGTTTAGTTCTGGTATGGTGAGTAGCTAAGCTTTCATTCTTTATACTTTACCAATAAGTACATTAACTATAAACAACAACAACAACAATCTAATAAAGACTATCATATTTGAAAAACTGTATTTTTAGATGTTTTTATATAACCATGTTTTAATTGTACAACTTAAAATATCACTTGTTGCCTAGCCAGCATGGCTCAGTGATTGAGCATCGGCCTAGGAATCAAAAAGTCAAGGTTTAATTCCCGGTCAAGGCACATGCCAGGGTTGTGGATTCTATACCCAGTGTGAGGTGTGCAGGAGGCAGCTGATCAATGACTCTCTCTTATCATTGATGTTTCATATCTCTCTCCCTCTCCTTTCCACTCTGAAATCAATATAAAATATATTTTAAAAATAAAGTATCACTTGTTCTTAGGTAATGGATATTAACTTTATATCTATCAGTTATGTTTTATTGCTTTGTAATGTATCTTGTTGAAAGTATTACAGATGTCTCCCTCCATCCCCCCCATTGACCTCCTTCTCCCCATTCCCACCCCCTCCCTAGGCCTTCACCACACTGTTGTCTGTGTCCATGGGCTGTGCATATATGCATATAAGTTCTTTGGTTAATCTCTTCCCACCTCCCCACCTTTGCCCCCTTCCCTCTTGAGATCTGTCAGTCTGTTCTATGCTTCCATGTCTCTGGATCTATTTTGTTTGTCAGTTTCTTTTGCTCATTAGATTCCACATATAAGTGAGATCATGATATTTATCTTTCTCTGTCTGGCTTATTTTGCTTAGCATAATACTCTTAATTGTACATCTATTACTTAGCAATTTTTTTGCAGTTAAATAATTTTATGAACCTCTAAGTTTGGTAAATTCTGACTTTATCATATGATGAAGGTGAAATGAACATCTTATTATCCTTTCAGAAGGAGGAGTAACAAAAGGATTAAAAATGAGATCACGTATGTTTGATTGCCCCTTCAATAATCTATCTAAAAAAGAATTAATATTGGCTTCATTAGTGTTTTTGTATAGTATGACCAAAGCCAATTATTGCTTCAGAACTTCAACAGACAATGAAATTGTTGGCAAAACAGCATTGAAGGAGAGAGCTGTCAAGATTTCATATTCCATGTATTCTAACCAATTAAATTATTTAAAAGAAGAATTCTTAAAGGACATTTGAAATATGCATTGTGGTAAAATTTGGAATTCTTAATGAAAGAAAGACATCATGTAGTAATATATTGAATTGAAGAAGACTAAATGATGAATAGAAAGAAGGAAGAGAATCTGAGGTGCATTTCATGAAAGGAAACTACGTCATTGGGATTCTGTCTGGAATTGCCTAGAAGCTGAGAGCTGCTATGGTTAAAAGCACATTCATCTTAGGCACTCAGAAGATTTTCTATCAATTCTTTTTCTCATCTTCTCTCTCTTGGACCATCATCCTGAAACCTGATTCTTCTCAGTAAAATGATCCAGGGATCTAATTCATCTTGTAGTGGAATAGTAGAACTCCCTTCGTAGCAGGCATTTTATAAATATTACTAGAGGCCTGATGCACAAAATTCATGCAAGGGGTTCAGCCCCTGCCACTGTGGTGCCTGCCTTTGCCTTGGCCTTTGCCTGGCACAGTGGCAGCCTCAGCCCTTGCAGCCCTGGCAGCCTAGCTTTATCCAGAAGGTCATCAGGTCTAATTAGTATATTATGCTTTTATTATTATAGGTCTTATTTAGCAGCAAAATAGATCTGCAATAATGTAATAGTCTCCCCACTTTCCACATTAATCAGCCAAGGCAGATGTTTAAATACTTTCTTTAAGTTACCACCAGGTAGGCACCAGAGAAAACCTTTAATACTAAATCTATTTTTTCTCCAATGTTTAAACTATTTCTATCATAGCACCCAATTCAACATAAAGAATTTAATATACAGTAGAATTTCTCAGAAAGAGTCACATGAAGAGAATAATATTTAACCAAAGGGAAGGAATTTTTCAGAATGAAAGTTCAGTCTTTATGACAGCAATCTGGTTGGATAGTCAGAGACTTAAAGCACTTTTTATATGAATCACATGTCACTGGACACTCCATCAGTTTAAAAATGTGTACCCTCAAAACACCTTTATACTCTTTAAATATACAGAGGGCCGCAGAGATGTTGAGATAGTATGCTGTATCTATCAATAAGTACTGAATTAGAAATTAAAACTAAAAACTTAAAAAAATATTTAAGAATGCATTTTATTTTATTTTTTCCTCTTTTTTAATTTTGTTTTATTGATTAAAGTATTACAAAGAGTATTACATATGTCTTCTTTTTTCCCCCCCTTGATCTTCCCCCAACCTTCCCTCCCCCACCAGGGTCTTGTGTCCATTGGTTATGCTTATATGCATGCATACCAGTCCTTCAGTTGATCTCTTAACCCTCCCACAACCCTCCCCGGCATTCCTGCTGTAGTTTGACAGTCTGTTCGATGCTGCTCTGCCTCTGTGCCTATTTTTGTTAATCACTTTATAATGGTCTTTATTACCCATAAATGAGTGAGATCATGTGGTATTTTTCTTTCATTGATTGGTTTATTTCACTTAGCATAATGCTTTCCAGTTCCATCCATGCTATTACAAATGGTAAAAATTCCTTCTTTTCTACAGTAGCATAGTATTCCATTGTGTAGATGTACCACAGTTTACTAATCCATTCATCTGCTGATGGGCACTTAAGTTATTTCCAAATCTTGGCTATGGTAAATTGTGCTGCTTTGAACATATATCCTTTCTGATTGATGTTTCTGGTTTCCTGGGATATAATCCTAGAAGTGGGATCACTGGATCAAATGGGAGTTCCATTTTTACCTTTTTGAGGAAATTCCATACTGTCTTCCACAGTGGCTGCACCAGTCTGCATTCCCACTAGCAGGGCAGGAGTGTTCCTTTTTCTCCGCATCCTCTCTAGCACTTGCCATTTGTTGATTTGTTGATGATAGCCATTATTACAGGTGTGAGATGGTATCTGATTGTTGTTTTGATTTGCATCTCTTGGATGATTAGTGACTTTGAGCATGTTTTCATGTGTCTCTCAGCTTTCTGAATGTCCTCTTTTGAAAAGTGTCTGTTTAGGTCCTTTGCCCATTTTTTGATTGGATTGTTTGTCCTCTTTTTGTTAACTTGTATGAGTTCCCTATAAATGTTGGAGATTAAGTTCTTATTGGTGATAACATTGGCAAATATGTTCTCCCATGCAGTGGGCTCTCTTGTTGTTTTGTTGATGGTTTCTTTTGCTGTGCAGAAGCTTTTTATTTTGATGTAGTCCCATTTGTTTATTTTCTCTTTAGTTTCCAATGCCCTAGGAGCTGTATTGGTGAAGAAATTGCTTTGGTATATGTCTGAGATTTTGTTGCCTTTAAATTCCTATAGTATTTTTATGGTTTCCCATCTTACATTTAAGTTCTTTATCCATTTTGAGTTTATTATTATTTTTTTCTTTTTTTTTAA
>PVJC01005373.1:0-59293 GCA_004026665.1 Murina feae
CATGTATTGAAGAGACTGTCTTGACTCCATTGTATACTCTTGCCTCCTTTGTCAAATATTAAGTGTAATGCCTTGGGGTCTCTGTTTTGTTTCATTGATCTATATGCCTGTTCTTGTGCCAGTACCAGGCTGTTTTGATTATGGTAGCTTTGTAGCATAACTTGATATCTGGTATTGTGATTCCTCCAATTTTGTTCTTCTTTCTCAAGATTGCTGTGGATATTCAAGGTCTTTTGGGTACCATATAAATTTTTGGAGTATTTGTTCTAGATCTGTGAAATATGCAGTTAGTATTTTAATAGGGACTGCATTGAATCTGTAGATTTCCTTGGGTAGTATGGACATTTTAATAATGTTCATTCTGCCAACCCACGAATATGAAATACTCTTCCACTTGTTTATATCTTCCTTTATCCCTTTTTTTCAATGACCTGTATCTTTCCAAGTACAAATCTTTTGCTTCCTTCGTTTATTCTTAGTATCTTAATTTTTTTGTTGCAATGATAAATGGGATTGTTTTAGTTTCTCTTTCTGAGAATTCATTATTAACATATAAAAAAAGCTACTGATGCCTGTTCAATGTGGCTCAGTGGTTGAGTGTTGACCTATGAACCAGGAGGTCATGGTTTGATTCCCAGTCAGGGTACAGGCCCAGGTTGTGGGCTTTATCCCCAGTATGGGGTGTGCAAGAGGCAGCCGATCAATGATTCTCCCCCATCATTGATGATTCTCTCTCTCTCTCTGAAATTAATAAAAATATATTATAAAAAAAAGCCATTCATTTCTGGGTGTTAATTTGTTATCCTGCTAGTAGTTTTTTGGTGGAGTTTGTAGGGTTTTCTATGTGCAATATCATGTCATCTGCTAATAATGACAATTTTACTTTCTCTTTTCCAATTTGGATGCCTTTTATTTCTTCTTCTTGTCTGATCGCTGTGGCCAGGACTTCTAGGACTAGGTTGAATAAAAGTGGTGAAAACAAATATTTGTCTTGTTCCTGTTCTTGGGTGAAATGGTTTTAGTTTTGCCCATTGGGTATGATGTTTGTTATAGGTTTGTCATATATGGCCTTTATCACATTGAGCTATACTCTCCCTTCCCACTTTGCTGAGAGTTTTTATCAAAAACAAGTGTTGTATTTTGTCAAATGCTTTTTCTGCATTTATTGATATGATCATGTGCTTTTTGTCTTTAAATTTCTTTGTGATGTATCACATTTGTTGATTTGAAAATATTGTACCAACCCATGGAATAAATACCAGTTGGTCATGGTGTGTAGTTTTTTAATATATTGCAAGATCTGATTTGCTAATCCTTACCCCATGGAAAAGCAGACTGGATAGCAGTTTTTGCCTGAGAAAGATGACCTCCACAGCGTGAGGGGAATGGCTCAGCACAGGAAACCAGAGTGGCTGCTTCTGAGCTCTAACCTCAGAGCCCCTAACCCTTGCTTCTACTTACACAGCTCCAGGCCACTCTGCCCTCACTCTGCGGGAGCCCAAGATAAGTGGTTGCACACAGGATTTCCGTGTTGGCTCTTTAAGAGGGTGCCAATTTGCCTTTTCACAGCCAGAGGTTATGTGGGCACCTTTCTCAATAATGGTGCTCTTTTCTGGGTGGGGTGGGGTTAGGAGCAGCTTAGGGCTTAGACTCCAGAGTTCTCAGTGGCACCCTGACCCTAGCTGAGATCTCGCTCCAGAAATTCAGGTGCTGTGTGTGGGAGCTTGGCCAGCCCTTTTGCATGTTCACCCCTCCGACCAGTCTCTGTGTGGCCTCCACTTTCCATGCTTAGTTATCAGTGTTCTCTCCAGCTGGTCTTCAGTTGATTGCTCAGGCTGTTTTTTGTTTGTTATTGTTGTTGATTTTTTTTTTTTGTATTTTAGTTGTAATTCCAGTTTGGTCCTGGAAGCATATCAGTGTAGCTTCCCCTTACTCCGTTGCCATTTGTAATCTCTAAAAAAATATTTTTATTGATTTCAGAGAGGAAGGGATAGGGAGGTAGAACTATCAATGATGAGAATTATTGATCAGTTGACTCCTATATAACCCACACTGGAGATCAAGCCCATGACCTGAGCATGTGCTCTTATTAGAAATTGAACTGTTCATAGGTTCTCAACCACTGAGCCACACTTCCCAGGCTAGCCACTTTCTTTTGTTTTCTCTTGGCTGTGCCTTATTTTTTCCCCCTTAGTGTTTCTATTAAGTGGTATTCCATACATTTTCTGAGTCATTGTGTGTCTCTCCTTTGGGGTTTTGCATGGTTACCATTAGGTTTATGCAAAAAAAAAAAAAGTTTGACAGTTTTTTTAAAGCATGTAATCCTCACTTTTCTTTGCAAGCTCAGAACTTTATCTCCCCCTTTTATTTTGTCAGAAATTAACCCTAATTATGCTGTATGTTTGTAAACATCCTTGAGTATTACCTGCAATGGAGGTCTTCTGGTGGTGAATTCCCTAAGCTTCTGTATGTCTAGAGGTCTTTATTCCTCCTTAATATCTAAAGTATAACTTTGCTGGGTATCTTATTCTTAGTTGGTAATCTCTTTCAGTAGTTTGAATATTTGGTCCCACACTCTTCTAGCTTGTAGGGTTTCTGCTGAGAAGCCTAGTGATAACTTAGTGGGATTTATTTTATAGGTTACTTCTTTTTCCTGGCAGCCTTGAGAATTTTTGTCATGAATTTATTTTATTTATTGATTTGAGAGAGGAAGGTGGGGAGGAGATATTGATTTGTTGTTCCACTTATCTGCGCATTTATTGGTTGCTTCTTGTATGTGTCCAGATTGGAGATCAAATCCACAAACCTAGTGTATTGAGACAACACTCTAACCAACTGAGCAACCTGGCCAGGACCTCATCATTGGTGACAGTATTAATACAATGTGCCTTGGAGAAGGCCTTTTGGGCTGAGGTAACTAGGTGTTCTGTTTGCTTCTTGGATTCAAGGACCTAGTTCTTTCCATAGGTTTGGGAAGTTCTCCCTCTCTTCTGCTGGTATGACTATTCTTACATTGCTCTTTCTGACAGAGTCATGATTCTTGTAGTTCTTATTTTATGCTCATGCCCCTCTCTCCTTCCCTCTGTGCATCAATTCTAGATTTCCATATTTGATAAGCTCAATTTCCTATGTCTACTAGTTCATTTTTCTTTTTTATTGAATCCTTCATCTCCAGGATTTGATTCTTTTTAAAGTTGTAATCTGTTTGGTAAAGTACTAATTTAGTTAGTTGACTTTGAGTTCATTAAACTGCCTGTTTTTTGTTTTTTTGTATCTTGTTTCTGAGAACTGAAATCTTGAATTCTCTGTCATCTAAATCAGTGGTCACCAACCATGGTCTGTGAGGTCCGAGAGGCTGGCAACTGCTGACTTAAATCACGTATTTCCATGTTTTTATTTTTGGGGTAATTTTCATTTTTGTCCCAGAGCTGCCATGTTATGTTGTTCATGATATTTGATGGATTCCTCCTCTCTCTAGATATCTATGTATGAGTGGAACACCTCTAATCTACTCTAATAAAAGCGTAATATTGAAATTAACCATTTCTCTGGGATGCCTAAGCCTTGCCCACCAGCCAATCAGAGTGGCTGTATGCAGATTAACTCAGCCAAGATGGAGGCCAGCAGCGCAGCCACAGAGGTGGGAGCAGTGCAGGCTGCGGGATGGAGGGCTTGGCCAGCCTGCAAACTGCCATCAGCCCCTCACCCAGGCTGGCCAGGCATGCCAGCAGGTGGACATCCCCCGAGGGGTCCCAGATTGTGAGAGGGCACAGGCTGGGCTGAGGGGACCCCCTCCCCCAGTGCACAAATTTGTGCACCGGGCCCCTAGTAGATTAATAAAAAGTCTTCTAATTGCTTTATAGGTGGTGGTGCTGAAGCAAGATCTTTGTCTCTAGCACCCCCCTGGCATTTCAGATATATGTGGAGGTGGGAAATCACCTGTGCTCCAGTAGAAGGTATGAGTTTCCTCTGTGCTCTGGTCATCTTGAACTCAGAGAACAAATCCCCCAGGGAAATGTAGTGGCCACTGGGTTCCAAATCTGTGAAATGCCAGTGCTGCCCACATCAGCCAGATGGTGCCAACAGAGAAGCTGTCATCTGCTGGTGTGGGGTGAGCTGGGAGAATGTGGTCACTTCCTTTGTTGCTTTGCTTTCCCCTCCCATAAGGTTGATGAGGAGATATCTGTGGCATCACCTCCATGTCTCACTCCTACCCTGGGATTAGTCACATTGTGCCTGTCCCTCAGGGAATTTCAGATAACACGCCGACCCTCACTGCTACAGCTTCTTCTGGGGCTCTGGGAGGGTGAGGAGAGGCAGTCAGGCTCCATGGCTTTCTCTGTTTAGAATGCTGATTGTCAAAAACTGGCCACACCCCTATCCTTCATCCCTGCCTAGGTCACTGGGCTCAAGAATCACCACCTTTCAGTGTACAGGCCAATGCTCAATCACACTCACCAGGGCCAAGTCCACACTTCTAAGTATCATTGATTGGAATATCAGATGTTTAAATCTCATTAAGAAAAGGGTAACCCATTGTATTTACCATTATTTCTGCTCTTTCTGTTGGCATTTAAAGGTTTTTTCCTTTTCTATTTCAATAACTTCCTGTAGCCAATTTTTAACAGCTCTTCCAGTGACTATTTTGGTTCCAATTGTCTGAAAATATCTTTCTTTACTCAATTATTGAAGTACAGGGAATTTATAGTTCACAGTTTTGTTTTTTCCCCCCTTACTTACAAAATATTGTGCCACTAGTTTTTGGCCTTTAATGGTCAGGTAGCATCTAACACATGGACGGATATTCTGAACAAAGGGATGCTTCACATACCAGAAAGAATGGAGGAGAACAGCTCAAGATTCATCACCTACTCAGACTATGTGCAATTTAAAAATGATTTTTAAAAAATGTTTATTTTCAATTATAGATGACATACAATATTCTATTAGTTTCAGGTGTACAACACAGTGATTAGACATTTATGTAAGTTGAAAAGTGATCACCCTAAGTCTAGTACCCATCTGGCACCACAGTTATTGCATTATTGACTGTATATTCCCTATGCTGTACTTTATATCCCTGTGACTCTTCTATAACTACCGACTTATACTTTTTACCCATCCTCAACCATCATAATGTTCTATTCCTGATTACTTTAGAGTCCATATACAAGTGAAATCATATACCTGCTGGAAACCAGTCATTGTCACTAACAGAGAAATGTGAGAGAAGGCTGGTCAACCTTAATTGCTCTGAATGGTCGGAGATATTCACTCATTGTTTAGCTGAGCCATTGGTAGTTAAAGCAACCTCCACCTGTTAACCATATATAAATTCTTGCTTGGCAATAAAAGGGTTAGCAAAGCCAGAGCAGAGGGTAGTTCTAGAGGTGGACTCCCGCCTGACCCCCCATTTCCCAAGTTAATTCTTTTCTAGTCTCTCTTCATTTCGTGTGTGGCCTTCTCCAGAACCCGAACCCTCAACAGGAACCCTGAACTACGCGGGACGTGAAAGAGGTTCCCACATCTGGCGCCCAACGTGGGGCTTCTGGAGATGACATTTTTTGTCTAGAATGAAGGAGGAAAAATACACCGAGAAAAGGTGTGGAAAATTCACAGCACGCAAAAGCCCATGGACCAGCTACAGAATCCGGATCTGTAAGTAGGGTGGGAACGTCTTTTTCAGCCAAGCTGATTGGGGAAGAATTAGAATTTTGGTTTGTATGTTTAAGGAACTAAAAGTTTCAGAAGGTATTCTTTTATAGTTTTTGTTTGATGTTATAGAAAACAACCCTTGGTTTCTTGAAGAAGGTACATTAGATCTTGAGTGTTTGGCAAAAAGTAGGTCAAAATTTGACAGCAGAAAAAACTTACCTCCAAAAACTGTTTTTCCATGGAGAACACAATATTGCATTGGCTAGAACCTTTAAGAGAGGCAGAGGAGGAGCCTCCTCATCTGGTTCCCTCCACTTCTCCTAGAGAGGAGCAGGAAGAAAAATTGGAGGAGTAGCCCCCTCCACCTACATGTCCTAATCCTGAAACACTTAATTCGCCGCCAACAGAATCATCTATACAGAGAGCCAACAGAAAAGGAATGAAGGACATGTAGTGGAAGAAAGGTTTGCTTTTCCTGTTATACAAGTAGCTGACCCACAGCTCCCAAATCAGATAATTATTGACACCATAAAAAATTGATTTTAAAATGATAAAAGCTTTTGCGAGAAAGCGTTGTTCAAAATGGTCCAACAGCTCCTTTTACAGGAGAAATTATGAATAATATTTCTGAAGCATTCTTAGCTCCTTATGATTGGTATTCTCTGGCTCATGCAACTCTGGATGGAGGAGATTATTTACTATGGAAGGTTTTACCTCAAGGAATGGCCAATAGTCCTACTTTGTGTCAAAAAATATGTGGCTCAAGCTGTTCATCCTTTAAGGGGCAAATACTCCCAATGTTACATTATTCATTACATGGATGACTTGCTCTTAGCAAGCCCACGGGAAGAGCAGACTTTAGCCATGTTTTCCCAGTTAGAAGAGGAGCTCCCTAAATGGGGTTTAAGAATTGCTCCAGAAAAGGTGCAGAAAATGTAACTAAGACCTTGTCTATACAAAAAGAAATTGACAGCCAGTTTAAAATTGAATTGCCATGGCCCAAAGCAAAGAATATCCTTACATGATATTATTCTACAATGTCATTCATAATTTTTGACATTTTACAACAGCATATCGTACATTTATCCCAAACTTACAAACTAATTCTTTGAATGTTTGGCAGCAACTTAATAAGAGCATGAAAGGAATTAATCCCTTCCATGGTGTGGAAGGCCCTCTGGGAAGGCACTTGAGCATTCTATATTGGCCTCTCTTGCCTTTTTTGACAAGAGGGTCCCTCTTCTCACAATCCAATTGCCCACAGCTGTTGCCTGAGCTCTGTGTTCATGCTGAGGTTGAAGCCTCATGGTGGCTGGAGCCATGAATCTCTCTCGCCCAATGGCGTGAGCTGGGCCCTCCCTGGAGAAACCTGGGTTCCCCAACATATGTGATCAATGCTGGGGCCCTGCCAGCAGGTGAGGGAATCCCAAGGCAGTTGCTGGGTGTGGAGGCCACAGGGGCATAGGCTACCTAGGAGACAGAATTGAACCTCACATCATCCTGCTTGGCTGCGGAGGATGGCTAGTTAGCCAGAGGTGGGTAAGATTCCTCAAGGAAGGAACAACCTAAGACAGGCACAGTCACACAGGGGCCACCAGGAGAGAACTTGGGGGTCAACAGAGATGGGGCACAGATCTTCACCCCCCACAACAATGTAGGGGCTTGAAAACTCGCCCCTTCTGAGGGAGGTCTCCGGCCCCCATGGCTGCTTCCTGCTCCCCATGCCCAGCTCTCCTGTAGCCAAATCCAGCATAACACCAGAAATGCTCAGGGCCTTCTCAAAAATGAAAAATAATCCTTTCCATTAATATTTACAGTGTAAACTAAGATTGTTGTTATGAGTGTTAAATTTGACAGTAAAATAGTCAAGTTTTCAGATTAATTTAAATTGGCTAACTGAAATAAGTAAATAGTCAAGAAGTATTAACCAAAATTTTAAAATTGCTTAACATGCAACGAATCTAAAGCAGTCATATTTTTGTGCAAAAAATTAAAATTTAAAGTTATCTAGACTGCATTATAAAAAATTTTCAAAAAGCCTCCTAATAATTAAATCAAAAAAAGGGAGGATAGTGGAAAAATACTATGTAAGGAAAAATATTCTGTAACTAAATTACATCTAGAAAAAAATTTTTTCATTTGTAATGCTAACAGCAAGACACCCATGAAAAACATACATGGTGTCAAAATACACCAAAGGAAAATCATTTGGGCAAAATTAGGATCTCAAGTAAAATTTATAGAAGATTCCTGTAATAACTTTTGGTCGAGAATGTTTGTATATTTTCAGAAATCAACTCCAAGACCATGTGGATTCCTGCAATAGAGAGGAATTATCAGGAATGCTCCAGCTATGAAGACAAGAGGAAAAACAATCCAGAGATGGAAGATGCTGGTGATGCTTTGCCATGCTAGTAGTGAGAAGCTGTGCATAGCTGCAGGTTGCCCAGGACCAAATCAGAGAGAGTTGGACCTGCATTGCCACCTTTGTCCACCACCCAGAACTGAAATATTGCTGACATGTATACATAAGAAACTGTTCGACATTGAAATTGGGACTCAAAACATTTTTTTTTGTTCTTATATGTTTATTTCTGATCTGCAGATACAAGATTTTTTAAAGGAAAGAAACAGGAGATGCCAAAACCTATCATTGTCACTAACAGAGAAATGTGCTGGAAGGCTGATCAGCCTTAATTGCTCTGAATGGTCAGAGCTATTCACTCATTGTTTAGTTGAGACACTGGTAGTTAAAGCAACCTCCACCTGTTAACACATCTTTTGCGGGAAACGAGTAAACTCGAAACTCGTCATATCGCTTTTTATACCAAAGCGCGGGAGACGAGTTTTTTCCAAAAACGATGAGTAGAGACAGATTCCGTCAAATATGGAGGGCCTGGCATTTCAACAATGAAAATGTGCAAGACAACTCAGATAGACTTTGCAAAGTCAGACCATTACTGGATTTCTTTCTTCCCGTTATGACAAAATTTGGCGGGAAAATGCACGATTACAAAGTGTCAATCATATATAAATTCTTGCTTGGCAATAAAAGGGATATCAAAGCCAGAGCTTTCTCCCACTACAGATGGGCTTGCGCCTGGCCCCAAATTTCCCAAATTAATTCTTTTCTAGTCTCTCTTCATTTTGTGTGCGGCCTTCTCCAGAACCCGAACCCGAACCCTGAACAGGAACCCTGAACCATGCGGGACGTGAAAGGGGTTCTCCCAGATACCCGTCTCTCTCTGATTTTACTTAGCACAGTACACAGTAGGTCCATCCATGGTGTTGCAGAGGGCAAGATTGGCCCTGGTTAGTGTGGCTCAGCCTCATATTTGTGCATCATCACACACTGCGGGGCCACTGCGTGGATTACAGGTTGCAGATTCAATCCCCAGTAGGGGGCATGCAGAAGGCAGTTGATTGATGTTTTCCCCTCTCTCTTAATTTAATAAAAATATATTTTAAAAACAAATAAAAATCTTATGAATTATTTTTGAACCACAGTTGACTGTGTAACTGAGACCATAAACAAACAAATCTGTAGATAAGGCCGACAGGGGGAGAACAGCTACCTAAATCTGGACTCTTTATTTTGGAATCTTTACCTAGGGACTCTTGATTAGCCTGATCAAGGTTTTCTGAGAGTTGCAATGCATTCTCAACTTTCTCTAATAAATCTTCTTGGGCATGTGTGAACTTAGGGTTTTGGGAAGAAGTAAAATGAGATATTTATTTAGTACATTATTTTTTTTAAAAAATATTTTAAAAAAGACTTTTAGCCCTAACCTGTTTGGCTCAGTGGATAGAGCGTCGGCCTGCGAACTCAAGGGTCCCAGTTTCGATTCCAGTCAAGGGCATGTACCTTGGTTGTGGGCACATCCCCAGTAGGGGGTGTGCAAGAGGCAGCTGATCGATGTTTCTAACTATCACTCTCCTTTCCTCTCTGTAAAAAAATCAATAAAAAATATTTTTAAAAAAACTTTTAAAAGGAGAAAGGGAGGGAGGGAAAGACAGGAAGGAAGGGAGGGAGGGAGGGAGGGAGGGAGGGAGGAGAGAGACTTGTCCCACTTATTCATGCATTCACTGGTTGATTCTTTTATGTGCTCTGAAGAGGGATCAAACTTGCAACCTTGGCATACTGGGATGATGCTCTAACCAACTTAGCAAATGGCCAGGGCTTAGTCCACTGTCTTAATACAGAAGTCACTATTAAGTTTTTGTGTTTTTTGAAGATTATAAATTTCAAGTTTCAATGAACAATGGGAGAATGAATTACTTTTAACATATTTATTATTTGAGAGAGTTTGGTTATTTTTCTTGTTTTAATGGAACATATTCCATCAAATTATCCAAGGAAATCCAGATAATTATCCATTTCTTCAAGGTTTTAAATACGTTTTAAAAGACCATAAAAGGATAAACATTATGCCACTTTAATAACTTTCTCCCTCTATACTTAAGGAATATACTACAGAAATAAACTCTAGTGCTGAGGTTAACATTACAATCTTCTCCCAACATGATTACATAGGTGCTTAAGGTTAAATGTGAATATTGCTGTGAGGTTTTAAGCTACTTGATGAACCAATGCCACATCAGCATTCACACCAAAAGCAGCACATTTAGACCAAATGATCTGAAAGGAATATTTTCAATACGTGAATGTATCAGTGTGTGTGTGTGTGTGTGTGTGTGTGTGTGTGTGTGTGTAGGGAAAGACTGACTGAAGCACACTGATAACGAAGTTAGAAGTCAGCCGTTGTTGGAAATACAGAAACATACACAGTCTTCGTGTTCAAAGTCTTCAGGGGAATTTCTTCTGTAATTTCTAGAACAAAAAGAGATTAAAAATTTTAATTTTCTTCCTATTCTGCATACCATAAAAATGTCAACTGCCTGAGTAAGCAATAAATTTGGCCGCACCCCAAGAGAGGTTTGACCTTCATCACACCTGATAATTTATGCAAGGGAGATAGCTGACTTAGGGGGGAGGAAGCCACACCAGAAAGATCAACCATATAATTCAAGGTAAAAGCAAGTTCAACCATGTGGGCAATGACTCAATCATGCCTATGTAATAAAGCCTCAATACAAAGCAAGGCACTGCGGGTGAGCTTCCCTGTGTGGGAACCACTGTGCACTGGCATGCACTAGGGTCAGGAGAAGGAAACCCTGTTTATGACTCCTGGGAGAGGACAGCTGAAGCTCTGCGTCTGCACAGCTCATATCTGGCTACACGTTTATTCCTTTCCCTGTGGTAAATGCAGTCATGAATGCAAACGCTTCCAATGAGTTTTGTGAAACAAGTCATACTGGCAAACCCGAGAGTGGTTGCAGTTGGTACCAGAAGTGACAGAGGCCTTGTAAAAGCCCTCCCTCCTCCACGGTTGTAGTTGGACCCTGACTGCTTATAGCTGAGGGTTCAGTCTTTGTTTGCTGGGCATTGCCCCAAATGTCCTCATACCCCTCCTTCCATATCACACCATAGGCATTTCCTATATACACAGAAAAGGCCTAGAACAAAGCCAAGCCAGTAGCCCAGATTTGTGGCTTCTAAATATTAACTCCCAGTAATGGGAAGACAAGCTATTTCCACGTCTGGCGGAATAAGAATACATGGTAAACCTAGGAAATAACAGAAAACAAGAACTGGTTTTGTTGAAACACACTGATAACAGGAACTTTTCCAAAACTGAAGTGCTCATGTCAAAGAATATAGGACCCAATATATGTCCAAAGATACAAAATTCCAGTATCCAAAGTATAACACAAATGCAAGTAACACCGAATATATAAAAACTCAGAAAGAGAGTGACAAAAGTTTAAAAAGCTCTTTGCCTACTCTGTTGCATTTTGCTTCTACCCAGATCTGAGTTCAAAGAAGAAGTCAACTTTCTCTAAAAATGGTTCTTGTCCAATCAGGAATCCTGAATGTAAAAATACTCTCAAAGCTGTCTCCTTAACAGATAGTAACTCCAGGATCTGGAGATGATATTTAGAATCTAGTGGAACAAGCAATAAGGCATCAGTGAGTTTTTAAAACCATGAGCATTATGTGATCCTTCTATTTACCAAAATATTAATATTTTATGAAAGACTATTTTTAGAGAAAAAAATACAGTGAAAATGAGGCCACAGATACCAGCGTGTGTACCATCACCTGCTGTCTTGGTGGTGGGCTGGGCGACAGCAGCCCTTGTGCCCAGTGTGGGACCCTGGCACCTATTTATAGGAGGAACAGAGCAAAAAGACTGTGTCTGTCCTCACCTCTCTGAGGGGCTTCCATGGGCACCTGCCTCACTTGGAACTCGGTCAGGGTGGGAAGTGGTAGTACTGTTTCAAAACATTGTAAGGCAAACAACATTCCAGTGTGTTCCCACTGAAACGTACACAGGCTGTCTAAGGCCTGGGAGGAAAAGTAGGAGGGAGATTCTTAGGATAACTGGGGCTGTAACAACTGCCCGTGCACCTGAGTAATTTTAGAAAGCTACCTGTATGTCCAGGCCCAGATGCATAGACAGCAAACACCTGAGAAGACTCAAAGCTTTCAATTCTGAAAAAGGTAAAAGGCTTTTCTGGCTAAATCTGGCTGCTCTTCAGGCTCAGTGCAAACAGAAGGTAAAGGCGGAGGCAGAATTGTAAATAGCTTGGCTGTGCTGAATGAGTGCTCCATCACAAGCCAATCTCCAAAGACTAAGAGAGGTGGGTATTTGGTTATGCTTTTAAGCTCCTGGGGGTTAAGATAAACTGTCAAACAGTAGCTGAAAACAAGCTAACAGAACAGAGACTGCAATGACTACACACAACAAGGAATACGTATTAGTTTTCGCCATGAAACAAATGAATAATTACAGCTTTCAACAATCAGAAATAGCCCTAGCCAGTTTGGCTCAGTGGATAGAGTGTTGGCTGTGGACTGAAGGGTCTCAGGTTCGACTCTGGTTAAGGGCACATGCCTGGTTATGGGCTCCATCCCCAGTGTGGGGTTTGCAGGAGGCAACCAAGGATTCCCTCTCATCACTGATGTTTCGCTCCTTCTCTCCCTCCCCCTTCTTCTACCTGAAATCAATAATAATAAAAAAAAAAATCAGAAATAACACACCCTGGGGAGAGTAAGAGCCTAACATTCAAATGTCTAATTTTCAACATCAAAATACCACAAGGCACACAGAGAAGCAGTGAAGTTAGGGCACAGAGAAGAAGCTAAATTGACAGAGTCTGTCCTTTAGAAAGAGCACATATTTGAACTTACACTCTATAGTAACTCTCTGAAATGGAAAACCACAAACCAATGGAAAGGCCAATGGAAGCCACAAATAATTAAAGAAATCCAAGAAAGCAATGTATCAACAAATCAAGAATATCAACAGAGAAAGTATAAAAGGAACCAAAGAGAGACTCTGGAGTGGAAAAGTAAAACAAGTGAAATGAATTCACAAGCAGGGGTACTAGTAAATAGCATACTGGAGCTGTCAGAAGAATCAGTGATCTTGAAATAGAACATCTGAAATAAGACAGTCAAATGGACTAACATATACATTATGAGAGTTTGGGAAGGAGAAAAGATAGAAAGAACATTTGAAGAAATAGTGCCCAAACCTTGAAAGCAACAAAAGAGAAAACATGTGACAGGGATACTAATGAGTAGCCAATTTCCAATCAGAAACCATGGAAGCCAAAGGCAGTGGAATAACGTATTTAAAATACTGAAAAACTATCAACATGAAATCTCTATCTGGCAAAACTGTTCTTCAAAATTGAGACGTAATTAAAGCATTCCAAAAAAAAGGAAAGTTTGAGGGAGTTCATTTCCACTAAACATGGAAAAAGGAGTCCTTCAAGTTGAAAAGCAAGTGTGCTAGGCACTCATGTCAGTTATAACTTTCCACTGTTATTTTACAACTAGAGGCCTGGTGCACGAAATTCATGCACTGCAGGGAGGGAGTGGGGGGGGGGAGGCATGTCTCTCAGCTCAGATTGCGAGAGGGCACAGGTCAGGTGGGAGGGGCTCCAGGGCATGTCTGGCTCATCTCACTCAGTCCTGATCGGCTGGACCCCAGCAGCAAGCTAATCTACTGGTTGGAGCGTCTGCCCCCTGGTGGTCAGTGCAGGCGGTTGAGCAGCCTTAGCATATCATGAGCATATTATGCTTTGATATCATTGAATGGCCAACCAGATGAGTGGACACTTAGTATATTAGGCACAGCACAAAAATTTGTGCACTTGGGGGGGGGAGGGAGTCCCAGCCTGTGCCCTCCCGCAGTCTAGGACCCCTCGTGGGATGTACACGTGATGGTTTAGGCCCGTTCCCTGGGGGATGTCCACTTGCCAGCGGGGAGCAGGCCTAAGCTGCAGTCAGACATCCTTAGCGCTGCTGAGGAGGCGGGAGAGGCTCCCGCCACCACCACTGTGCTGGCAGCCGTCAACTGGCTTGTGGCTGAGCACAGCTTCCCCTATGGAAGCGCAGTGACCACCAGGAGACAGCTCCTGCACTGAGCATCTGCCCCCTGGTGGTCTGTGTGTCACGGTGATCAGTCATTCCCAGTCATTCTGCTGTTAGGGTCAATTTGCATATTACCCTTTTATTATATAGGATAGGATAGAGGCCTGGTGCACAGGTGGGGGCCAGCTGGTTTGCCCTGAAAGGTATCCCGGATCAGGGTGGGGGTCCTGCTGGGCCAGCCTGGGTGAGGGAATGAGGGCCATCTTCAGACTGGCCACATCCCCTTCAGGAAGGGGGGGTCCTGCTGGGGTGCTTGGCCATCCTGGGTGAGGGGCTGATGGCTGTTTGCAGGCTGGCCACAGCCTCCAGCTACCCAAGCTTCCAGTGAGGCTGGAAGCAGGTATCTGGAGTTTATTTATCTTCTATAACTGAAACTTTATTGCCTTGAGTGGAGGCCACAGCCTGCTTAGGCAGGGAGCTTCCTCCATCACCAGGGCAACAAAGCCTCCTGTTTGCTCTAGCTCTGTGGCTGCTGGCCACCATCTTCGTTGGGTTAATTTGCATTTAGTAGCTCTGATTGGCTGGTTGGCGTGGCTTGGGATGTAGCAGAATGATGCAATTAGCATATTACTCTTTTATTAGATTAGATACTGGGATCACTTTGATCCTTGGGGAAGAGAACAATTTAGAATCAGCAAATTTAGAATATGCTAATTTTCCTAGAAGCATATACAGGGTGAGGCAAAAGTAGGTTTACAGTTGTTCATATAGAAAATAATGCAACGAAAGAAAAATAAAAATTTAGCGTGTTCTACAATCTTACCATCCATTTGAGTCTCATTGAGAAACAGCTTTAGCTTCCTGCTGCGAAGGCCAAACATCTTTGCTGCTTCACACAGAAGACCTTCATAGGTGAGTCCATTTTTCCCAAGTGGGTTTTCCAGCAGTAGGGTGCCCACTGTTCCCATTAAACACTCTACAGAAAAAAGAACAGACTGGATCAAACCCCAGAGTCTGTCCATCAAGCTACGGCATCCTTAACTGAGGGGGGGACTGCTGCAGGCTTGGAAAGGCAACCATTGAGTGCAGGGTGCAGTGGGACAACTGTACAGTTTGCAGAAGTTTCAAACATCTCCCAGAGGGAAAGGGGAAGGAGAAAAAGAAAGCCGATCAGCATAAAAAGCCCTGCAGCCTGGAAAAGAAGTATTCAGCACATGCATAATGAAGAGCCCGAAGGCTTCAGTAACCAATGTGTACACTGAGCACCAAACAACTAGAAAAAACTAAGTTTTCAAAACATTTTCCAAGAAGAAAAAACAAGGCTGAATTAAAATGTGTTGGCATTTAAACAATTCAGCTTCATTTAGTTATAACTTCTACCTACTCAATTTATCTCATTTACTTACTGCATCAGATGCATGAGTATTTTTACATAAATAAAGCAAAAGAAACAAGCATGTGTGTGTTCCTTTAAATTATATTAAAGCCAATGTGAAAAATCCACACAAGTCACAGAGGCTGAAAATTAAAGGCAACCTTCCCATCCAATACCCCACCACTCACCTGCTGAAGATGTTTAAAACTAGGGAAGGCATGTACCTTGTGGGTCTGCATTCAGGAGCTGTAGGTTGATATACTGACAGAGAAGAGTACCAGGACTGTCAATCACAGAGGAAGCTGGTCCTGCAGTCAAACCTAGCATCTTTCCACTAAGACTCAGTAAGTCGGTTTGGTTTCGTATTTCTACAAATAACAAAAAATAATAAGAAGACATCATTCTTTCAGGGGCAGATAGTTTACAGACCTGAAGTCATTCACTTTTTCATATTTATTAAACTACCATATGTGTATCTTTACAGTGATACTTTCAACTTATAAAAGGAAATTGCCTTTTCTATAAAATTAGTAGGAATTAGTTATTGCAATTAGTAGGAAATGTTATTTGTGCAAAATAAATGGCATAATATTCACAACCTAAAATGCAAGCTATTTTATTTCCCTTTAGTTTTTTCCCTGTTTAGCTGACTCTTGAAAATGGGTAGAGTGCAGATTTTTTCAATAAACAAAATTGGTCCTTTCTATACACGGGTTTTGCATCCAAGGATCAGAAACAGTATTTTTGCATTCTCAACTTCAGATGGAAAATACTGTTTGATATGGAAGTCAGATGTGGTTTACAGAGCCATGTATAGATGCCTGAATCACAAGGGGTGGATGGTAAAGATTTAACTGCTCACTTAGCTAAGCTAAAAGCTTCCCAGAACTTTCTGACTGTCCTGGATTGGGTTAGGGCTGACCAGAGAAAGGTGCACAGGATTTTAGTTACAGCCACTGTTTCCAAAGGTCAATGTGATCACTGAGCTTTCAGCAACTGCCACTCGCAGGGTTAGAGGGGACAGCAACCGGCCTACACTCCTGCGCTCTTCCAACGTCCGGGCCGGGAGCACAAGCACTCGCTTGCCAAGCTGCTTCGGTAGGGCCTGCCAGTGTTAGCTCTGCCTGACAGAGGAGCTCCAGCCTGTCCTTGCTGACCTCTACTTGTCATCCCAGAGACTTCAGGGAGAGGAACAGCCCCCCTAATCAGATGCCCTGGGTGGATCCAGGTCACAGATTTTTCTCCCATCTTCCAAGTAGCCGCCCTCATCCAGACTTTTACTTCCTGGCTTTCTCTCTCTCATTACTCCTGCTTCCCTTTTTCAGCCCCGAACGGATAGGACGGCACATGGTTTTCCATGGTGGTTCTATTCATTTACAATCCAGCAGGGAATGGGAGTTCCTATTACACACCTTCAAGGACATTTAAGGCTGTGAAATTTTTCTAGTTTTTGCCAATCTGGTATCAAGTAATAGTACCACACTGTGGTTTGTACTACTGAGGTTTAGCAGGTATTCCTTTAGTTACTGACCATTTAGATTTTCTCTTTTAGGCTATTTAAAAGTTTCTAAAATAAGGATTCAGGTTCATAAAATGAATATGTTAGTCTCCTACATCTATTGCCAAGAAACATAAATTAGGGGACTTAAACCAACAAATTTATTGTCTCACAGTCTGAGGCAAGAAGCCCGAGATCAAGTGTCAGCAGGCCCTTGCTCCCTCTGATGCCTTTAGGGGAACCTCCCTCCTTCCCTCCCCCCTCCCCCCTCCCCCTCCCTCCCTCCCTCCCTCCCAGCTTTGGAAGTCCCTGCAATCCTTGCTGTTTCTTGGCTTGCACCTGCACAATTCCAGTCTAGGCCTGTCATCACACAGGTCTCTGCTTCTTCACCGTCTTCTCACAAGGACACCAGTCATACGTAATAGTGCCCCCCGCACCTCATCTAACTACCTCTGCAACTACCCTATTTGCCAAGAAGGTCCATGGTCCTACGGGTAAAGACTTCAATGTATCTTTTTGCTTTCTTACTTTTTTGGTGGATTGGTCTCACATTTCAACCTGTGACAGTGGGAGAGAATGTACTTACAACTTTAAAAATTCTACTTAGGCTTATCTTACTGAGAATCTGGATTTAGCAAGATGCAGACACTATGTTTAAGAAAGTCAAAACACGCCAGGGAAGTCTGAGAAGCTCGGAATCCTGCACCTGGCTAACAGGTGAGAGAGTAGGAGGAGCTTTCATTTCCTGGTAAGATGGTGTTCCTTCTGCCATATGCACAGTCAGGGACTGCTGAAGAGCCAGCCTGACTCACACACTCCACCTGTGTCAAAGGCCATGGCTACCTTTCCACTTTCCACACACCTGTTTCCCCATGGAAGAGCACCAGGTCTTTATTCTTCACACCAAAAATGCTAGTAACAGCACTCTTGAGCTTTAGGAGGTCTAACCGATTATCGCCTTTTGGATTTTCCAGAAGCAGTACTCCACCTAAAAAGGCAAAAATATAAGTAAATCTGAAGAAAAAGGTAAATGTGAATGTAAAGTGAAGGGCACAGTGTTCAGCTGGCCTTTATTTCTTTTTGAGCACGTATACCATGTGCTCTCAGGATGCACGTGGGCAGTCCTGGATGTGATGTATTTAACGTAAGTGGGATGAACCAGAGGCAGCTCAGTGGCATTTCCACACATGTCCTGTGGGAATTATAGAAGAACAGAATGCCACACAGCTGGAGATGGAAAGAATCTCTTTCTTCCAATGCCTTTTTAAAAAAACCTTTTCAATTTAGTATTTTATCATTTTTAATCCTCACCTGAGGATGATTTTTAGAAAGAGAGGATAGGGAGAGAAAGAGAAACATTAACCTGTTGCTTCCCATAGGCACCCAAATAGGGGATTGAATCCATAACCTGGGTTATGTGCTCTGACTGGGAATCGAACCCGGGACCCTTTGGTGCTCGGGATAACACCAACCAACTGAGCCACATGGCCAGGGCTGCTTTTTTTTTTTTTTAAACATTTTCATTGATTTCAGAGAGGAAGGAAGAGGGAGGGAGAGATAGAAACATCCATGAGAGGGAATCATGGATCGGCTCCTCCTGCATGCACCCTACTGGGAATTGAGCCCACATGTACCCCTAACCAGAATTGAACCCAGGACCCTTCAGTCTGCAGGCTGACACTATTTTACTCTCTGTGGACCAGATGGTTAATTTCTATTACTATATGTCCCCACCGATTCTGTCCCATCGCCTTTAAACTGCTGTTTAGCTCACTCACTGAGTTTCTGTACTTTAGTAATGGCTTTCGGTTCGAAAATTTCCATTTGCTTTTTCCTTTCGTAGTTGAGACTCTACTTTTCATTTTTTCCTATTGTGTTTGTAATTAATTCTGGGAAACATTTTTATTATGTCTGCTTTATATTGTCAAATACTTTTAACATTTGTTATCTTGGTGTTCATTCACATATAGTGATTGCTTTTTTTCATTTATTTGAGATCTTCTTGGTTCTTCTCTTTCCAGCCGGCGCCAAGCCATGGGCAACTCTCGGGACAACTGGCACAAGCGCCGCAAGACCGGGGCATGAGAAAGCCCTACCACAAGAAGCGAAAACATGAGCTGGGACGCCCCCTGCCACGTTAAGATTGGATCCCACTGCAAACACAGTCTGAGTGCCAGGAGGCAACAAGAAGGGCCGAGCAAGCCTTAAGGCTGGATGTGGGCAACTGCTCCTGGGGCAACACAAGGATGACGGATGTTGTCTGCAATGCACCCAGCAACAAATGGTCCGCACCGAGCCCCTAGTACAGAACTGCATCGTGCTGACAGCACACCTTACCGACAACGGTGCGAGTCCCACTGGGCTCTGCCCCGGGCCACAAGAAGGGGTCAAGCTGACTCTTGAAGAAGAAGAGTTTTTAAACAGAAAACGATGACAGCAAATTCAGAAGAAATATGAATGCCACAATCAGCAGTCTTCTGGAGGAGCAGTGCCAGCAGGCGAGCTCCTTGCCTGCATCACTCCAGACCAGGCAGGTGTGGCCAAGCAGAGGCCTGTGTGCTCGAGGGCAACGAGCTGCAGTTCTATCAGGAAAATCCTGGCCCAGAAAGGCAAGTAACCTCCTCGCCCATGTTAGCTCAGGTAACCAAGGTGTTTATTCTAAAAAAAAGAAAAGATCTTCTCAGTTCTTGGTATGACGCATAATTTTCAGTTAAAACCTGGACACGGGACAGCCCAGCGCCAGGTGGCGGAGTCCGGCCGTGAGCGCGGAGGGTGGAGGGCATCTGGGCAGGTGGGGTGCTTCCCCACAGTCGGGGCAGGGGGCTGGGGCTGCAGATGCCATGCTCCCTGCGTTGCTCACTGGGCTCCTGCTGCTTCTGGCCCAGCAGGTGGGGACGACCCAGCAACGCTCTTCCGCTGCCACCTCTGTAGGGAACACCAGAGCCCGTTGCCCAGAGAGGTCAAAATGAACACACCTGAGCATGCTTGATGCCTGTGATCTCCCCCATCCCCTCACGACGTTGGGAAGCCTCAGAGAAGACAGGTGCTGGAGCAGTGGCCTCTGAAGGCAAGTTTCTTCCCTGTGGCTTTGACCTTCCTGTTCCCAGTGAACGATGGAGACGCTCTCCAAGATTCCTTGCTGGAATGTCAGATCTGTTTCAATTATTACAGTCCCCGGCGAAGGTCCACGTTGCTGGATTGCAAACACACCTGCTGCTCGGTGTGTCTTCAGTAGATAAGGACCAACCAGAAGGACGTGAGGTGCCCTTGGTGCGGAGGCATCACCAAGCTGCCTCCGGGCTTCTCCGTGTCTCAGCTCCCGGATGACCCCGAGGTCCTCGCAATCCCACACGCCTCCGAGCACACTTCCCAGCAAAAGGTGCTACACGCTGCCCCTTCCCATCTCCAAGGATCCTGCACTGCTGCCCAGGAGCCAGCAGAAGCCAGGCACTGTGGTGACCATCCCTGCGGAGCAGCAGCCTCTGCAAGGCGGGGCTACCTCCCCCTCCCCCCGCCAAGGCAGCAGAGGAGCCAGACTGGTGGGGCGTGGTCCAAAGCTCCATTTGATTGGGGGTGTGCACTGTGATCTTGGTGGCCTGTCCTGATCTTCCTGCTGGGCATCGTGCTCCATGTGTCTTGCATTTCCAAGCGCCACACTATGATACCCTGTGGCTGAAGTGGACTGGGGGTGGGGGGGCTGGGAGGGAGGGGGTGACCATGGGTGCCAACTCGGGGTAGAGCAGGCATTGATGAGGGACTCAGGTGAGAAGATGGGGACGATGCTGATCATTTGGTGTGGAGCGCTGGCCTCCGGGCTGCCACTTGACAAGACAGACAGAGAGGCGGAATGTGAAGTCTCAACAAAGATGCCAGATGGGTCGCCCTGAGCATTGATGGCAGCAGATTCGAAGACGATTGCAAGCACCCTCATAGTCACTTATTAAATGGACTGTAACTTATGAATGTTCAAAGTCATGTGATGAGATAGACATATTCTACTTAGATGTTGAACTGTGAAAGTGCATAGGATGTGATCTTCTCTAAATGTGGGAGATTAAAACCGAGATGCTATGTGTACAAGTAAAATCCAACCTGAGATGAATCCATGACCAATTCAGTGACAACACACAGTTCTGTTTTCTTTCCTTTTACAAACAAAACCCAGTCTTCACTTAGTTGCTAAGGCTTTTTATACTTCTTGAATGGCGCCGAATTAAATTAAGTTAACCGCACTGTTGTTTTTTGAAGAAACGATTTGAACAAGTGTTTGCAACGTATTGTGTTTTGTTTTTCGTGTTCCTTCATTTTTCTTCCCTTGTAATTAGATCTCAGTATGTGTTTAATAAAATAAATAAAGACCTTGGCTGACATCTCAAATGTCAGGGGAAAGCTGGCAACTGCTTCATTGCTGCTTAGTGAGAGGATAAGCCCAGGTTTCCTATCGCTGACACTCCTCGTCACTGCTGGGGGACAGGGACAGGGACAGTGATGGTGACAAGGGAGTTCCCACTTTTCTCTTGGCATTCAGTGATAAGCCCTCCTGGTTACGAAGAGTGGAATGGCCTCCTCACTGCTCCTCGAACGGTCTTCAATGATAGCTTGTCAGGATGTATGTGGCCTCATTACCACCGGGGAAGAGATGCCTTAGTACACATCCCTGAGTAAGACGGAAGTCTGAGCTCCCCATGTGGTCTTCTCTGACACCACCATGGCGGTGGGGCTGCGAGCTCCTCAGCTTGGCAGAGGCAGGAGTCCAGGCTCCCCACTTGGCCTTCGATAGTGTGAGTAGTAGTGAGGTTACAAAATGTTGCTATGGTCGCGGAAAGAGTACAGTTGTTGTCTAACAATTTTCTGGCTCACTGGGTTGCTGCTCTCCTGGTCTTTCATCTAGAGAGAGCAGGGTTTTGTCAGTGTTCTGTTCACGCTCAATGGCCTTTCCAGACTGCTGGCTTCTTCAACTCCAAGTCTGGAATACATATGAGGCAAAAAGAAAACCCAGAGAACACAGTGCTGTTTTGTTGCTTGGTCCTTAGGTCCCTGGCTGGTATGCCTTCTTCCCTTCACTCGTAAGTCTTGGAAATTTAAGCTGCAGTTTTTCTTTTCTGTACTGCAAGTGCCTGGCTTAAGCTTTGTTTGCCTAAGAGTTCATTTCAAAGACAGCTAAGTCCAATATACACATTGCCAGCCACTTGACTGGACAAAGAGCCAGACTGAGGTCCTACACTGCGGCTCCTTTGTTTTAGGGATCAAGGCTGACTTCAATAACTGACATCTGAGCTACTTGTTTTCTCTTCCAAGGCTTTACATCCCCACGCTTATGTTTTAAGTTCACCAATAACCCAGCCCCCACAACCTTACTGTGTGGCCCCACATGTGCCGTGTAATGTCTAGGTTTTGTTAGAAATCTGTATAGTCCCAGTTTCCTCGTGATTATTGCTGAATGGTGTCTTAATCTTGTAAGAATCAAAAGGCTGGTCTACCAATACCCTGGGTTATTGATAGGCTGGGACAGTACAGTCTTCTTACGTTGATTTTTATACTAGGGGCCCAGTGCACAAAAATTTGTGCACTCGGGAGGTCCATCAGCCCGACCTGTGCCCTCTCGCAGTCTGGGACCCCTCTGGGGATGTCCACCTGCTGGTGTGCCTGGTCAGCCTGGGTGGTGGGCTAAAGGCCGTTTTCAGGCTGCCTAGAGTCCCTTCAGGTTTTGGGTCCCTACTGGGGTACCTGGCCAGCCTGGGTGAGGGGCTGATGGCTCTTTGCAGACTGGCAAAGCCCCTCAGTGTGGATCCTCACCCCATTGGGGTGTGGCCAGCCTGGGTGCGTGTCTGAAGGCTGTTTACAGACTTTCAGGCTGCCCACAGTCCCTTCAGGTTTTGGGCCCCTACTGGGGTACCTGGCCAGCCTGGGTGAGGGGCTGATGGCTGTCTGCAGGCTGGCCAAGCCCCCCAGTGGCGTCCCTCACCCCATTGGGGTATGGCCAGCATGGGTGAGGGGCTGATGGCTGTTTTGAGGCTTTCAGGCTGCCCACAACTCCCATTGACCCAGTGTCCCAGCAAGGCTGGCTGGACGCAGGTTCCTGGGGTTTATCTTCTATAATTGATACACTGTTTCTTTAAGCCAGGGCCTAGGCAGTTAATGAAGCCTCCTCTCTGCTTCAGCTCTGGCTTCTATAATGAAACAATGTCTCCCTTAGAAGTCAGGCCCGGCCTGCTGTTTGCTTCAGCTTCTGATACTTCTAGGATTGAAACAATATTGCAAATATGTTGTTCCCTGATACTTCTAGGATTGAAACAATGTTGCAAATATGTTGTTCCCTGGAGTGGAGAGAAGGCCGGGAGAGAAGCCCAGGCGGCCGACAAACAGTTTCACTCCTGTTGCAACGGAAACTGCCTGTTTACTCAGGTCCGTGAGTGGCGGCCTCCATGTTTGCTGTGTTAATTTGCATACAGTTGCTCTGATTGGCTGGTGGGTGTGGCTTATGCGTCCCAAAGGGACAATTTGTATATTACGATTTTATTATATAGGATGTGATGCGTGTTTACAGCTGTACTTTGTTGAAGGAATAGGGAAACATACATCTACTTTATCATCCTAGTGGTGCAATTCTCAAAATTTACTCTTGTGGGTTCATTTTAAAAAACATATATTTTTATTGATATTTGAGAGAGGAAGGCAGAGGAAGATAGAAACATGGATCAACTGCCTCCTATACATTCCCTACTGGGGATCAAGCCTGCAACTGGGCATGTGCCCTGATGGGGAATTGAATCAGTAACCTCTTGGTGCATGGGGCAAAGTTCAACTAACTGAGCTACATCACTGGGCTTTTGTGGGTTCATTTAAAAATATATATACATATGTTTATTGATTTCAGAGAGGAAGAGAGAGAGGTAGAAACATCAAAATGATGAGAGAATCACTGACTGGCTGCCTCCTGCCCACCCTACACTGAGAATCCAGCCTGCAGCTGGGGCATGTGCCCTGACTGGGAATTGAATGTCAATGCTTAACCACTGAACCATTCTGGATAGGCTGTGGGTTCATTTTGATAACAATTAAAAAGAAAAACTTACAGTTTTGTAAGGTCTGGGGGCTGGGCAGACAGGGACCTTCAAGATCCCACCTGCTGAGCTGGATAAACAACCCAAAGCCGAACTGCAGCCCTGATAAAACTGGTGCCGTAAAAACACCCTCCTTAATGGCCATCTGGAATTCCTCCGAATGCCCAAAGTGCAGTTGTGCAAACTCCCCGCTTAAACATAAATCATCCCCCACAATCTACCGCAGACAAACCTGACTGGTCCAACTGCAGCATAAAGAAACTTCACCAGGCCAGAGAACCTCACCAGAGAGCACTCGATAAACGCAATCTTTTGCTTTTACCCTGCTATCTTGGTCAACTTATTGGTTTGGGTCGGATTAAATCTTAAAAATTTTACCAACCGTATATAATATAGAGCTAATATGCAAATGGTCATCATGCCCTCACGCCAGAACTGCTCAGACATTCAACAATGGAGAGAGAATGGAGACCAGCCAGGCATAAATGAGCTCATGAGAGAGGAATGAGAACCAGCCAGGCTGCGGCCCGGGAGAGGTCCCCTGCTGCTGTAGCTGGCTGTGGGAGGGAATCCTGGGTCCCGGGTGTGGGGTGAGGTAGAGGCTGTTGGGGCAATCAGGAAGGCAGGCAGAGTCTGTTAGGGGCGATCAGGTAGGTAGAGGTGGTTAGGGGCGATCAGGAAAGCAGAGGAATAGGGGCAATCAGAAAGACAGGCGAGTCGGTAGTAGCCAGCAGTTTCGGATTGTGAAAGGCAGTTGGATGTCCCCCTGCATTGGAGAGGGTGCAGGATGGGCTGAGGGACCCCACCCCCCACCCATGAATTTCGTGCACCGGGCCTCTAGTTCTATTATAATCGCTTCAAAGATATTCATAGGTTTAAGTAAAAAATAAAATACAAACCATAGAATTATTTACTCTTACCTTGCTCACTGCCATTTGCACAAATGTGAAGATTGACATATGCACAAGCAGGGCCAGGTGTGGAGGATCCCCTGGTGAGTGTAATTTCCAGGTCAGACCCCTTTATCTGAGCAACAGGAAGAGGTGATTGTGTAACTGCAACATCTGACCACAGGGTCACAAATAACACAGCAACCATTTCTTTTAAGAGCAAGAACTTTCTACAATTCTGAGAGCATATTCAACCCCATCAATAAAATAGTCAAGGGCTATATCTCCCTCTCCCCGCTTTCTTTTCACCTTATTTTTTAAAAATATTGACAAAATAGACAATGAAACCATCTTGCAAACTGCCCCACTGAAAAGCCAGTCATTTCCAGCCCTTGCCTGTCTCTTATTTGCCCTCTACCAAGTCAGAACACAGGAGGCAAATGATTCTGACAGATTACTGACAGATTTTCTTCCCCTGTTATAAATGACCAACTTTGGGCCGTGCCTTGTTACCAGATTTCCATAGTCACCTCTAAAATGTACTAATAGGAAATGAAATTTTAGTTTCATGTATAACCTACTACCTTAAAAGTTAATTGCTTTTCAAGTCCATTGCAGTTTAAGAATAACTCTCAGAACCCATGACACTGACTTCTGTAGTTTTAGACACAACTCCTGGCTGCCCTCCTTCCCCTCTCCTGCTCTGGACGTCATCTCTCTGACCCTCCTGACTGTCATCCAGAGCGATTGCTAATGGGGAGACAGAATTACCAAGATGCGAGCACATAAACTTAACATAAAATCTAAAACTAAATCTCTTAACAGTTCCACAGAACTCACCTGCATTTTTTCCTGAATAAGGATTTTATCTGATGTAGCAACTGGATATGGTTTCAAAGGAACCTTTATGGTGGCAAATATGAACTCCAAGTGGCTTTCAATAATGGTGCTCAGATAATTTCCTTCAGACTTTGCTGTGTAATAAACTGTTATTTCATCAGTGGGAACCAGATTGCACTGAAAGCATATACAGAAAAAGTAAAAAGGGAAGCACTTCATTAGTCATCAGGTAAGGTGCTGTTGAACAAGGGCTGACAATTCCACGCTGAGTCATCGTGGGAGGGCCCAGGCTCTGTCATGCCCTCCTGGGAAACGAAGGTGAAGGCGTGGCACAGTAAGAGCCACTCCCAGAGCTCTGTGCTAGCCCAGAGTTCCAAGCGCCTGTTTCTCTGCTGGAAGTGGCCTCCTTAGACCCTGAACTACAGATTTCAAACCTGACCTCATGAGGAGGGCAGGTGGGTGCCCTCCTAGGGATAGTAGCTCCTTGGCTCCCTCACCTGGTGAGGGCAGGAAATGGGCTCGGCCCCCTGTCCTTGCTCCCAGCTCCTGAATAAGGAAGGATCAATCGTTCAGTCCAGATACAACCCTATCTCCCCTGAAGACTTTTGATGCTGAGGTGACTGCACCTCCCCAATGGCCCTCGATGGCCTGCGCCCGCCAGGAGGGCTATGGACCCGGAAGATGGTTTCGTGGAAGCCCAGCAAAGTGGGACTAGGAGGACAAAGCTCCCAGTCAGAGAAACAGAAAACCACATCCAGCCTGGGAGTGAATGAGCAGGGAGGGAGCCCAACTTCCTGTAGAGGACCATCTGAGCGAGCGACTCATGTTCATTAAGTCATTACCTACCTCTCCCATCCTCCCCAACAAATAAGACAAAAACAAACAAAATCCAAATCAACAGCTTACTCGCAATGTGGCAAACCTTTTTGCGAAGTTTCTGGATGCGATTGATGACTTCCCGAGCAACTCCTTGATCCACCATCGCCTGGTCAGGAGTGACATCTAAGAGAACCAAAGCCTGCAGGAATGAACAGAGCATACCATGACAATCAAATAGAGAAAAAACAGTTCTTCCAAATTCAGCATAATGCTATTTAAAATTAAGTTCTGAGAAGTCTAATATGCAGCACTATTTATTCACAAAACTAAGCAAAGAACATAGTTAATCTAGTTTCTTTATAGTTCGGTTCCTGCTTGTGACCAGCAATCCTTCTTATCTGGAGAGAGGGCAGCTTTCCCTTTTTCTTCTGCAGGGTGTGCTCACAGGACACTGTGAGACCGGTCTGTTAGTCTCTCAACTCTGCTTTTTTGGTCTGTTTAATAAATAGTATCAACTATTGTAATAAAAATATCAGTAGTCATAAAGCCTGTAGAACAGCTTTTCAAATGATCTACCACAAACAAATGAATTAAAGGCAGTACCTGCCAGTTTCTTAAGCCATGACCCCTTTTTATCCTTTGGTTTATTAGTGGGATTCAAGAAGCAATTTCTACAACGGACACGTTCTTTTTCATGAGTTTAAACTGTCACCTTCTTGTAACTTTGTCTACTTTCTCTCTCGCCTGTTCTGAAGGTTGTCAGTGACGACGCACTAATATAAGCATCACTTGTACTAGAGGGGAATATACTTGTAAAGAAGGTAAGATCACCATTTATCATAAAGGAAACTCAGTCAGAGAAGCTAACTTGGTGAAGGTGCAGAAGTCAGTACTGGAAATGGACGAGGAGTCAGGCAGGGCTCTGGGCCTGCACTGACCACTTCAGGCCCTCCCTCCCACTGGCTGGAGCCCGAAGGACTGTGCCCACTGTGTTCACAACCCTCCCAGCCCTTCTGGCTACCTTGCCTTTGGATCTTACCCGTCTGCCTACATGCTGTCTGCAGCTTAAGCCCTGGGCAAAGGCCTGAGGCGGCTGGCCTCTTCAGACAAGGTTCTCCTCCCTCCCGCATCCGGCATGTTAGCCACAGTGGAGTCCCAACAACCCGTCTACCCCAAGAAGTCTGATGAGAACTGAAAGGAGATGCTGTGCTCCACTACAATAAAAATGTTGACCAGAATCCAAACTGCCCGCACTCCCTAGCCATCTACCCACACTCAACACGAGCTCTTCTCTGGACTTATGTGGCTCACTCCCCTGTCTCCATGACTGGCTTATGCCTTGAAGAGTGGGATAACATCTGACTCATTTTAGTATGACCCAACACGTAGGACAAGTACTCCCATGTAGACGTCACAAAATATCTATTTATGCACTCGTTATAAGGCATACGTAAAGAGCATTTCATAGAGAAGTTTAATAAGCCAATTTAAAATGAGTAACTGGTTTATTTCACACCAAGACAAGCTGATAACACTTTCAGGAAAGGCACAGGTATAGTATAATTTCTCCACTTTCATCTTATCTTTTGATCAAGAAATGCTCTAGGGCACAGAAAAATACCTGAGCATCCGAGTGTGCTTCAAACTGCGTTGTCTCAACTGTTGCTTGATCAAAGGTGTACATAAGGCGAATGTCATCTTCATGCAATTCATGGCCTTCCACAACAATGGTCCCTAGTAGAGATGCAACTGCCACTGTTAATCAGTCCCTCTTCCTTCACAAACTGCCTTGTACATTGATTGTGCCACTTTCTGATAAAATATTTGTAGCATTCATCTACAGAGGCTTCATGATATCAAGTCCTCCTGACCCAGCGTCTACAGCTGTATGTCAATTCCCAGGTCCAAAGACATGCCAGAAGCCATGAATCTCCACCATAAATACAGACTTCAGGATGTAATGAAGGATGCAGTCTTCGGAGTCAAATCCAACTTAGGCCTACCTCTCCAAGACGGTAGGGCCTCAGTCCCATTCTGTCCATTGTGTGGTGAGCAGTGTGCCATCAGGCAGGTTAAACAAGGGGAACAGTGTGATATTCTCAGTGTCATTCCTGCCAGCCCAAGCAGAGGAACCACCCAGGCTGGCAATTCCCATCACCAGGAAGCCCGTGTGGTTACCATTCATGTTCTTGGTCTCTGAGCACTGGGCTGCCATTCTCACTTCCTGTCACTGGGATCTCAAAAATATTTTGCTTTCCTAAATGCAGATCAGTCTATTCAGAAACTAGTTTAAAAATGGCCACCTTTTGGTTTCAAATACGATTTCAGAAATTTTTGATATTTTGGCTATCTGATAAAACAACTTAGATTCGTAACTGGAAAGATGATCAAATATTTTATTAATTTAATACAGCAAGTTAAATTAGTTATGACTCAACTTTTAGTTGCTAGCCTCTCATGTAAGATCTCCAGACAAATTTTATCAAACAACTAGGAGCTTGGTGCACAAAAATTTGAGCACTCGGTGGGTTCCTCAGCCTAGCCTGTGCCCTCTCGCAGTTTGGGACCCCTCTGGGGATGTCCACCTGCTGGCGTGCCTGGCCAGCCTGGGTTAGGGGCTGAGGGCCATTTTCAGGCTGTCCACAGCCTGTTCAGGGTTCTGGTCCCTACTGGGGTGCCTGGCCAACCTGGGTGAAGGGTTGAGGGCCGTTTTCAGGCTGCCCACAGCTCCCATTGACCCAAGATCCCAGCTGGGGTGGATGGAATCAGGTTTCTGGGGTGTATTTATCTTGTATAATTGAAACGTTGTTGTTTTGAGCCAAGGCCTAGGCAGGCCTGAAGCCTCCTGTTTGCTTCAGCTCTGTGGCTTCTATAATTGAAACATTGTTTCCTTAAGCAAAGCCCCGACAGGCCTAGGCAGGTAGTTTACTCCTGGAGCAACAGAATCCTCCTGTTTACTCTAGCTCCATGGCTGCCTACACCATCTTGGCTGGGTTAATTTGCACACAGCCGCTCTGATTGGCTGGTGGGCATGGCTTGGCTGGTGTGCATTCCTTAGGTGTCTTGGAGTGATGGCTAATTGCATATTACTTTTATTAGACTAGATTTGAGGAATCTTAAGGACGTTTCCATCAATTTCCATTATCACTCATCTAAGTTGAGTCTTTAAATATCTTTCCATGTCACTTCTGTCCTTATGATTTTCAACATTAGAGGGAGCCCTTAATTTCCAACACCTTGTGTCCCTGGACGGCTGCAGATGCTAAGTGGCTGTAAAGAGGGCAATCATGATTCTAATCACAACAGAGCCGGTAAGTTCTGAATCCATGGATATAAGTGGAGACAGAGCTGACTCCTTTCCTCAACTCCTCAGTGTCCCACAGGTTTCCATCCCAGCACTTATCAAAACAACAATTACCTCCATAAGTCTTCCACATCGACCAGCACAATTAGGGTGAGGACAACATCTGTCTTATTATTAAACTCTATGTTGCCAGTGCCACCTAAACAGAAGGGCTCTGAGTGAAAAGAGCCAGCCTTTGCCAATTAAAAGACCAGTATGTGGATTCTAGAAATTTAGAGAAACTGTGACAGGTTCTGACTTAAGTCATCATCTCCCCCACCTTCTCCCAATAGCACCCCCAAGAGTTCTGCTTTCTCTTCCACGAGGGCAGATTTTCTGGGACCACATTAACATTTGTAGAATTCAATGGTAACCATCTGATTCTGTAACTTCTAGCTAGAAATTTAGTCCAAAGAAATCAATTTCATAAAATATTCACATGAAAATATTCATTGAAATATAACATAGTATTAAAAAGAATGAAAATAACATAAGGTACCAATAATAAAAGACTGATTAAAACCATTATCAGGTATCCATATGAAGGCAAATTAGAGTTATTGAAATAGGATTTTAAAATAAACACTTAGAAAAGTTTATATTATTAAAAATGCAAAATCAGCCCTAACCGGTTTGGCTTAGTGGACAGAGCGCCGGCCTGTGGACTGAAAGGTCCCAGGTTCAATTCCAGTCAAGGGCATGTACCTTCGTTGTGGGCACATCCCCAGTAGGTATGTAGGAGGCAGCTGATCGATGTTTCTCTCTCATCAATGTTTCTAGCTATCTATCCCTCTCCCTTCCTCTCTGTAAAAAAATCAATATATTTTTTTAAAAAGTAAAATAAAAAGGGGAAACAAAATGCAAAAATGAATGAGAAACAAAATTTAAAGTTAGTGTGATCTGTTTCAAATGCAATTATATGACTACCTATGTAACCAAAAGGAAATGAATCAGAATTTTAACAGTGCTCTAGCACCTAACATATACTTCTAAAATATGTGTGTATGTGTGTGTGTGTATATTTGATTTCAGAGAGGAAGGGAGAGGGAGAGAGATTAAAACATCACTGATGAGAGAGAGTCATGGATTGGCTGCCTCCTTCTCGCCCCCTACTGGGGAATGAATCCACAACTCAGGCATGTGCCCTTGAATGGAATCAAACCCAGGGCCCTTCAGTCTGCAGGTTGATGCTCTATCCACTGAGGCAAACTGGCAACGGCTGCACTTAACATATCAAACAGCAGAGAAGAGGCACTGAATCTACATTACATGAATGAATGATGAGCTAGGGGTAACTGTTATTGCCTTAAGTTTTTCTAAATTGTCAGAATTATTTCTAATAATGTTTTATTGAAGAGCTTATGACAATGAATGCCAAGCAGAAGCCACCCTGAGCCCTAGCTCCATCTGCGACACGCACCACACTTCTGGAACTGCTCCAGCTCCTCGCTGCTCAGCTGCTTGATGGACGTCATCACTGCCTTGAAGGCTCCCTTCAGCCGCTTCCCCAGGATCATGTGATCTGGCTCTGCCCTTAGGCGAATACCGTACTTGTTTTTATCTGTAGACAGTGTAACTTTCTGAACATTCAACTCCTGTAATTTGTAGACAAGATGAAAAAACAAGGGAAATAAAACAAATGTTGACAAAAAATTGCTCACAAATGTTGATAGTAACATTACTCACAATGAACAAAGTGGACAACCTCAAATGCTCATCAGCTGTGAACACAGCTTAGAAAATGTTGTCTATCCAGCCCGAGCTGGCCTCTTACCTGCTTCGCGGTGCCCTCCAACCCTGCCGCCTGTTTCCCACTCACGGGTCCTGGGTCCTGCGCTGTCCCGCCCTGCAGCCGCTCTGTGCACTAGGGAGGTCCCTCAGCCCGGCCTGTGCCCTCTCGCAGTCTGGGACCCCTCGGGGGGATGTCCACCTGCTGGCGTGCCTGATCAGCCTGGGTGACGGGCTTTAGGGCTGCCCACAGCTCCCATTGACCCAACATCCCAGCAAGGCTGGCTGGACGCAGGTTTCTGCGGTTTCTCTCCTATAATTGATGCTGTTCCTTTAAGGCCTGGGGTTATCTTCTAAATTGATACACTGTTCCTTTAAGGCGGCCTTCTAACTAACGAAGCCTCCTCTGCTTCACCTCGCAGCGTCTATAATGAAACAATTGTTACTTTTACTGGTTAGGCCCGGGCTGCTCTTTCCTTCAGCTCCCGAGGATTCTATGATTGTTATATTGTTTCAAATGTTTCAAATCTGTGTTTTGCTAGAGCCAGTTTAATCGGAGCTGAGCGGGGCGGGCACAGCTTCACTTTCGCTCCTGCCACAATGGAAACAGCCGTTTACTCAGGTCTGTGAGTGGCGGCCTCCATGTTGGCCGGGCTAATTTGCATACAGTCACTCTGATTGGCTGGTGGGCGTGGCTTAACCGTGTCAGAGAAACGGTTAATTTTAATATTTCGCTTTTATTAGTGTGTGTGTGTGTGTGTGTGTGTGTGTGTGTGTGTGTGTGTGTATATATAAAAAATGTGGTCTATCCATACAATGGATTCTTATTAAATATTAAATATAAAGAAATGAAGCACTAATTCATGCTAAACATGAATAAAGATATCAGATACAAAAGACCATGTATCATAGGATTCTATTTATAGGAAGTGTCCAGAGACAGAAAGCAGGTGTGGTGGAATGTTGAGGAGAAATGGTGCATTAATTTAAAGGATACGGGACTTCTTTCTGTGGCAATGAAAATGTTATAAAATTGTGGTGATTAGTTGCACAACTCTATATATCAATTCACACTAAAAACCACTGAAATGAAAGGTATGAAAAAAAAACGCTTCCTGTCCTGCTCAGTCAAAATAGTTGAGCATAAAATCAACTAAAAACAACTCTAGAAAAAGCTGTATCTCTCAAGGGTGGGTAACCTTTGCTCAAGCCATTTCACAGCACCACAGGTTAACCAACAAGAAGAATCAGTTTATTAAAACACTTCAAGCATCCAGCATGCTGTTCACTATCACTAATGCAACAGGAGCTGATGACAGCACAGGAACTGTGATTGAAGCAAATTGTAAGGAAGTGTCTAGTCATCCCATTACACATAACTGTTACAGGACGTTATTATAATGATTAAGATGTTCTATGTACATAAATTTTTTATCCACATCTGCAAGCATTAACTTTCAAAATTTATAACTCTTTACTTTCTAATCTTTTTCTGTAATTCTCTACCAATTCAAAACCAATATAATATAAATATTATAATACTAGATGCCTGGCACACGAAAATTCGTGCACTCTAAGAGGTCACTGAGCCTGACCCGTGCCCTCCTGGAGTGCGGGAGCCTTCGCTCCTTACTGCCTGACTGCTCCCTGATCCTTAGTGCTGCCTCAGAGGCACTCCTACCACCCCCGCGCTCTCCCGCCGAGAGCTCAGCTCTGGCTGAGCAGTGGGAGTGCACTGACCACCAGGGCACTCCTGCACTGAGCATCTGCCTCACGGTGTTTGGAACACATCACAGAGTGGTTGAGTAGCCCTAGCATATCATTAGCATATTACACTTTGATTATTGAGTGGATGATCAGACACTTAGCATATGAGGCTTTTATTATGTAGGATTTTCTACAATATGATATCTATTTTTTAAATCATCATGGAATAAAACATTTTTGCAGGATAACTGACAATACGTTAAACTCTTGACCTCAAATCTTCCCTTCTAGCAATCTATCCAAGGTCCATACTCTGACATAGGCAAAAAAATGAGAAACCTAAATTTCCAAAAATAGGAGAGAAAGTAATTATGATACAGCCAGAAACTGAACATGATCCAAATGTAAAAAGAAGAAAGCACATCTGTACGTTTACCTGAGATGCACTTTAATGTGTGAATAAGAATATAAAATGCTAGGAACAACCCTGGCAGAAGACAGCCTAGCAAACATGCTTAGGAAGGGGTGACAGTCCTGGGAGCAAATGGGATGTGAAGGACTTCGCTAGAGCTTGAACTCTTTACAACCAACATGATCACTTGTTACATATATAATCTGAAGGAACAAAGTTTTTTTGTTAATTATCAGCAAGTACTTTAGGGAAGAGAAGTGGAGGAAGGTATAAATGATCCAATTAAGGCAAGGAAATTAATTGACCTTGAAATCTTTTTGTGTGAATCCTTACCTAGAATATTTTTTTTCATTGCTTTTCAGAGTGAGAGGGAAGAAGAGAGGGGGTGAGAGAAACATCGATGTCAGAGACACATCAACTGGTTGCCTCCCACACACAACCTGACCAGGGGTAGGGTGTGAACCCACAACCCAGGTATGTGCCCTCGACTTAGAATGGAGAATTGAACCCACAACCATTTGGTGCACAGGCAGATGCTCTAACCTCTGATCGGCCAGGACAACCTTGAAATAATTTATAGAGAATTAAAATAACAATGTGAAAATTGATGATGATTCTTAGCAGCAAGGAAAATTTCAGAGTTAAATTATGTATAGAAAAATAAAAAAGGATAACTACACTCAACGTGTAGTTTATTAGAGAGTCCTAATCAAAATAATCTTCTCAATAAATGAAGTCTGCTTAGACCCAGAGACAAATCACATGCCTTACCTCAATAATATACTTCTCCAAAGACCTGATATCACTGAGAGCTTCTGGATCTTGATGGATAACGACAATTTCTTTCAAAGGATACTAGGAGAAAAAGACAAGAACAAGTTCACTAAGCAGCCAGTTCTCACAACCAGAGAAAAATGGAACGAGAAATGTTTTAACCTAATGTCAGGTTCCAAGAATAAGAAGGTTCAACGTGTACTAAGTCATTTCATAACCTCACTGTAGAAATGAATAAAAGCTTGTGCCATTGCTGGAAGCTCTCTATACAAAGAAAATACTCAAAGACATAATTATTTAGGTCTGTGCAATGTAAAATAAATAAAATTTCAAACCTTTATTGGAATAGTTCTGCGGTCACGAATCACTCGCCCAAGTTCAATCACAGACTGCATTCTAGATACTGCACTCTCAATTTTCTTGTCAATCAATTCCTCTCTGATTAGAAGAAGCAGGGAAATAAAAGGTATTAAATTTAAAGGAAATAATCCCAGACAATAGGCATGCCTACATAAGAAAGAGAGACAGGTTAAAGATATGATGGTGTGGCCTAACCGCTTTGGCTCAGTGGATAGAGCATCAGCCTGCGGACTCAAGGGTCCCAGGTACAATTCTGGTCAAGGGCATGTACCTTGGTTGCGGGCACATCCCCAGTGGGGAGTGTGCAGGAGGCAGCTGATTGATGTTTCTCTCTCATCGATGTTTCTAACTCTCTATCCCACTCTCTTCCTCTCTGTGAAAAATCAATAAAATATATTATAAAAAAAAAAGATATGATGGTGTGGCTAGGCCTTCTGGTGATGCACTTGGGGAAGGACAGCGTGCACTGGCCTTGGGGGTACAGGGCAAGAAGTAGGCGGCAAGCTAGAGTCTCCTGGTCAGTACCCAGTAGAACCCCTAGGTGACTTGAACAACCTGCTCACAGCACACATGCTGCAGCGCTATAAGTGGTTTCACACTGAGCATCCCCACTTCTACCTATTCTGTACCCTTAGGAGCAGCTCAGGTGAGAGGCAGGGGACCAAGGGGCCAGCTAGGGCCCCCACAACAGTGCATCTTTGGCAACTTCTCTTCCCATGGTCACGGTGAGGCTTACATATATTTGATTCTTCTGTTTGTTTTTTCTTGTAGTTAATCCTCAATCAAGGATATTTTTCCCTCTGCTTTTTAGAGTGTAAGGGAGGAATGAAGAGGCAGTGGAGAGAGAAAGAGAGGGGGGAGGGGAGGGAGAGAGAGACAGACAGGGAGACAGAGAAACATTGATGTGAGAGATGTTGCCTCCTGCATGTACCCCAATCAGGGCTGGGAATCAAACCTGGAACCCAGATACGTGACCTTGACCAGGAATTAAACCCATTACAGCCTTAGCCGGTTTGGATCAGTGGATAGAGCGTCAGCCTGTGGACTGAAGGGTCCCGGGTTCGATTCCGGTCAAGGGCACATGCTTGGGTTGCGGGTTCAATCCCCAGTGGGGGCCGTGCGGGAGGCAGCTGATCAATGATTCTTTCTCATCATTGGTGTTTCTATCTCTCTCTCCCTCTCCATTCCTCTCTGAAATAAATAAAATATATTTAAAAAAACAAACAAACAAAAATCCATTACCCTTTGGTGTGTCGACCTATGCTCTAACCACCAAGTTCTGGCCAGGGCTGTATTAGATTCTTACCGAACACGGGGCAGCATGAGGTAATGGATGCTGAGTGTGTCCTTGTCCTGGACAGAAACAGGGTCAATGAGCATCTTGAGATTCTGGTACATCAATTCAGTAAGAAAAGGTGTATACGGGGCCTATGTAAGGACAGAGCAGAGAACAAACATCATGTCGTTCACATGCAACCATCATTAGCTGACCTCAGAGTGGAAAATGGGAACTAAACATTTCGAGAAAGACAGACATCTGCAGAGAAGTGGACATACGGTATAAGCATGTCCTGCGAAAGAGAAAGGACCTCATTTTGACTTTGGAGAGAGGAACCTCCTGTGAAGCACAATGGAGTACAGCCAGGACCCAAAGCATCCTGGAGGATTTCTGCAATAAAAAGAAGAGTGACTGTCCTATGTCAAGACAGGAAGAAAAATCCCAGGTGAACAACATTAGTCTTAAAGATCTAGAAAAAGAAGAACAAAAGCAGCCAAGTTCCAGAAGAAAAATTAGAGCAGAATAAAATGAAGTGGAGAACTAAAACACTACAGAAAAAATTAATGCAACAAAGAGCTGCCTCTATATAACAAGATTAACAAACTGACAAATTCTGGCTCCACTCATTACAGAACAAAAGGAGAAATAAGCAAGATGAGAAATGAAAGTTACTACAGACATTGCAGAGGATCACACTAAAATAGACCACCAAATTTAATAATTTGAAAGAAATGAGTAAGTTCCTAGACATATAGAACTGGAAAAATCTAAATAGACTAACAGTGAGGAAACTGAAAGAACCATCAAAAATCTCCTAGTGTCAGGCAGTTGTGGCTCAGTGATTGAGCGCTGACTCGAACCAAGAGGTATTCGGTTTGATTTCTGATCAGGAGACATGCCTGGGTTGCGGGCTCTAACCCCAGTACAGGGTGTGTAGGAGGCAGCCGATTGATGCTTCTCTCTCAGCAATGCTTCTATCTCTCTAAAAATCAATAAAAAACAGAATATTCAAAGAGCGAACCAAGATAGTGATGCAGGTAAATGCCAGTACTTGCTGCCTCCCACAACCACATCAAAATTATAACTAAAGCCCTTGTCGATTTGGCTCAGTAGTAAGAGTGTTAGCCTGGGGACTGAAGGGTCCCAGGTTCAATTCCAGTCAAGGACACATGCCCAAATTGAAAACAACAAATGAACAAGAAAAACAAACAAACAAAAAGTCACAGACACAGGTAACTGTATAGTTGTCACTGGAGGGAAGGGGGTGAGAAAAGGGGGCATCAAATAAATGGTGGCAGATCTGACTGGGTGGTGGGCACACAGTGTGATACAGAAGATGTGTCACAGAATTGTACACTTGAAACCTGTATGATTTTAATAACCAATGTCACCCCCGTAAATTAACAAAAAAAGGAGTCACTGACCACGTGCCAGCAAAGTCAATATAAAAAGGACTCAAATGTCTCCAAAAGTCAGAACCTCATCTGCAACCTGGGGGAATACAATCTGCTTCATAAGCTAAAAATGAATGAGAACAGATGTGAGGAACCAAGCGTGAGACCTCATATAAAGCAGGTTCTCATTCTATGTATGTTTAGGAAATGTACAGAAGGCATATAATTGACAATGGAGTAGCTGAAATAGGATATGAGGAATTAAATATACTGTATATTATTTAATTAATACTTTAATTGGTAGGAATATGTGTCAAGTAAAATACTGTTTGTAATAAGTTTGGCGAGATATTAGTTTAAGAGCTTCAATGTTACAATGATAGTGAAGAAGAGGTCTAATGTTTAGGGGAACTTTGGCCATTCAATCTAGATGCAAGAACCATGACATGAAACATACTGCCAGTGGTGAAAAGAAAAAAAACAATCCAAATTGTTTCATAGGATTAACTTTTCACCGCCTTTATTTAATCTTCCCATCATCATTTATCCCCCTTATAGCCTCCTTTCACCTCCCCATCAACCTCCCCCTAAAATCACCACAAAAATTCAACTTTTGAAACTACTGTTTAGTCCTTACTTGACACATGTAGGATTTCGGAAAAAGAACTAGATTGAAGTTACTTTAAAACTCAATTTCTATTTCTGGTGGACCAAATACAGAATACACACAGAGGACACGGAAGCAATAGGGCGCTGTGAGCAGCCCACAGGACCAGTTATAGAATAGGGCCAAGAATCTTACCATCAGTCTGCACAGAGAAAGCAGAACACTGAACAAGGTTTCCAAGGCCGTAATACAATCCTCCATCCCATTTTCACCCTAGTGAATAAAAAAGAAAAACATACTAAACTGTTAAAACCAAATAAGAAATTTATTAAAAAGAGATAATCCAGCCCTAGCTGGTTTGGCTCAGTGGCTAGAGCATCAGTCTGTGGACTGAAGGGTTCTGGATTTGATTCTGTCATGAGCACATGCCTGGGTTGCAGGCTCGATCCCCAGTGGACGGTGTGCAGGAGGCATATGATCAATGATTCTCTCTCATCATTGATGTTTCTATCTCTCTCTCCCTCTCCCTTCCTCTCTGAAATCAATGAAAATATATTTTGAAAAAGGAGAGACAATCCATAGGGAGCACACAACTAATAAAAAGAGAGAGAGATAATCCATAGGGAGCACACATTGTACAGACAGGACAGAGAGAGGAAGGAGAAGTGATCAGCACAGATGATCTGGGTTCAAGGCAGAAAGCCAGGATGAGACCCTTACTCCCTCCCATACCAACTGAGGCCTTAGCTAATGGAGAAGGGCTCTGTAACTGTGAGGTAAAGATGAGGTAAGAGAACCTGAAGTCTGAGAGTAAGATTCCCACAAAATGGACAAGTAGTTGTTAACATAAAAATCTAAAGCACTTTTAGGTAACTTTAAAAATATATATATACTAGGCATTTAAAAATAACTATATTGATTAAAAAAACAAAGATAATAAAAAAGAACACTCAACCATAATTATGTTACCCACAAAAAATTACTGTAAAAATTTTAATGCATGTCCTTGTAGATTTTGTGTGTATACAGACATATATATAGATATATATAGATATATATGTGTACATTTTAACAAAAATGAATTACTGTTCTGTTTGGGCTTTTGTCATCAACACATTAGAAGGAAAAACTAATGGGTAGCCCTAGCCAGATTGGTTCGGTGGATAGAACACTGGCCAGTGTACTGAATGGTTTCAGGTTCAATTCCAGTCAAGGGCAAGTACCTAGGTTGCAGACTTGATACCCGGTCACACGTACAGGAGGCAGTCAATGTAACTTTCATATTGATGTTTCTCTCTCTCTGTCTCTCCCCTTCCCTCCACTCTCTCTAAATATCAATGGAGGATTTAAAAAAACAAAACACCCACAAATAACAAAAATGATGGGCGGTGGGCACCTAACTGGCCTTTGGTATGGGTATGTCCTGTATTACATAATCACTAGAGGCCTGGTGCACGAATCCGTGCACTGGTGGGGTCCCTCAGCCAGGCCTGTGCCCTCTCGAAAATCAGGATCCCTCAGGAGATGTCAGAGAGCCAGTTTTGGCCCAATCCCTGCAGGCCAGGCCTAGGGACCACACCAGTGCATGAATGCACGCACTGGGACTCTGGTATGCATATAAGATCTTTGGTAATCTCTTACCACCTTCCTCCCCACCCCTCTGAGATTCATCAGTCTATTCCATGTTTCCATGCCTGTGCATTGAGCATCTGCCTCCAGTGGTCAGTGCATGTCATAGCTACCAGGTGAACAGTCACTTAGACTTTTATATATATAAATAGAAGATTGTTTATGAATGGCTTAAGTCTTGAGATAAGAATTATTCTTCATTTAGTAAAAGTCCCCAACATGCTCAAGGAAGAGTTTTATCAATAACTGACCCTCTATAGCTCAGAGTTCCTCTGGAGATCATAGTTATTTATGACATTTGAAAATTCTAATCTAATAAAAGACTAATATGCAAATTAACCCCCACAAGCCATGCCGACCAACCAATCAGGAGCAAATATGCAAATTAACTCAACTAAGATGGTGGCAGCCACAAAGCTGGAGTTGCCCCGAGCAATGAAGGAAGCCAGGGCACTACAGGCCCTGAGCTCTACTCAAGGCTACAAAGTTTCAATTATAGAAGATAAACCCCAGATACCTGCCGGTCTGAGACCTTGGGTTGCCAGGAGCAATCCAGGTTTTGAGCAGGGGACCAAGGCAACAAAGTTTCAATCACAGAAGTTAAATAAATCCCAGATACCTGCTTCCAGCCAGGCACTCCAGTAGGGATCCAAATGCTGAAGGAGCTGTGGGCAGCCTGAAAACAGCCCTCAGCCCCTCACCCAGGCTGCCCAGGCACGCTGGCAGGTGGACATCCCCCAAGGGGTCCTAGACTGCGAGAGGGCACAGGCTGGGCTAAGGGAACCGCCCCCCCCCCCCCGAGTGCACAAATTTTTGTGCACCGGGCCTCTAATATTTGCATAATTTGTTTTGAGTTTTAAGAGGTACGCTTAGTTTACTCCTATGTGGCCCTGAGCCTCCCTCCAATATGGCATGTCCATAATTGTGTTCTGAAAATATGTACCATGACTTTTAAAACTTAAAGGTCCCTATCCATCAAATGGTGATAAATAAGAGCTAATATGCAACGTAAAAAGAAAAAAATTGCTTCAAAACATTATGGCATTAGGCTGTACTCATTTTCACACTTCCTACACTTTCTGCTGTTCTGAAGAACAGCCTGTACTTACCTTTAATCTTCGGCGGTTCATCCTGACATACCAATTGGTCAGAACATCGACAAACTTGACCAGGCGGGGCACCACAGTATAGAGCCTATAAGCTAAAAGACCAATCAATCAGGAACTGAGAACAGACTAAGCATTTGGGGTGCTTAGGGAAGGAGTGGACACAAGAAAAGAGTGAGTAGCCCTGTCATCCAGGGGTCCCCTTGCTTGTTGAGACAGAATGAACCAAAGGGAAGCAATCACACTGGCTCATGCACTGACATACTCAATGACCATAAAATGTCTGGGGGTGCACACAACTGCTCTGTGAGCCACTGTCAGTGAGAAAAATGGATATCCTGTATGTGTGGCCAAGAGGCTGACACTGCCTATCACACGATGCCAGGAGGCAGGTTTACCTGGAGCTGTACAATGCTACAGCACCACAAAGGCCCAACTTCCTTCACTGTGCTGCTCTGTACATCAACTGACATACAGAAAGCTCTAATTAGATGTTAAAGGGCATAGCATAGGTCAGCGTTTCTCAACCACAGCAACTCTGTGCCACAGGGGACACTGGCAATGCCTGGAGACATCCTTGTCATAACTGGGCATGTGAGTGCTCCAGGCATCTGGCAAAGGGACCCCAGTGATACCTTCTGCTCAACATCATATAACACACAGCCCAGCCACAAGCCCAAGGCTATCTTTCATGATGCCACCGAGAAACTTAGAAAGAACCATGAATAGAATAGACTAGGCTTTCTAAAGACCAATATATGAACATACCTCATTTTTTTATAGTTGTTTTATTGTGTTTCAGATTTTTTTAAAATACAAATTGAAGGATTCTGGCAATCCTGCAAGTTAATTGGCACCATTTTTCCAACATAATTTGCTTGCTTTGTGTCTGTCATAATTCTTTCAATATTTCAAACTCTTTCATTACTATACTTGTTATGATGATATGTGGTCAGTGGTTGTTGATGTTACTATTGCAACTCTTTTGGGGTATCATGAACTATCCCCACAAAACATTTCAAATTTAATCGATAAGTGTTGTGTCTTCCAATTGCTCTACTGACTGGCCATTCTCCCCTCTCTCTCGACTGCTCCTCAGGCCTTTCCACTCCCTGAGATACAACAACATTGAAATTAGGGCAATTAATAAAACCACAATGGCCTCCAAGAGCTCAAGTGAAAGATCTGCACAGATGCTCCTGGTGAAGATGCTGTGAAGACTACTGAAATGACAACAAAGAATTTAGAATATTACATAAACTTACTTGGTGAAGCAGCAACAGGGTCTGAAACTGACTCTAATTTTGAAAGAATGTCTGCTGTGGGTAAAATGCTATCAAACAGCATCTCATGCTATAGAGCAGCAATTCTCAACCTGTGGGTCGTGACCCCTTTGGTGGTCGAAAGACCCTTTCACAGAGGTCGCCTAAGACCATCCTGCATATCAGATATTTACATTACAATTCATAACAGTAGCAACATTTCAGTTATTAAGTTGCAACGAAAATAATTTTATGGTTGGGTCACAACATGAGGAACTGTATTTAAAGGGCCAGAAGGTTGAGAACCACTGCTATAGAGAAACTTCATGAAAGGAAAAGACAACTGATGCAGCAAACTTCATTGTTGGCCAATTTTAAAAAACTGCCACAGCCACCACGACCTTGATCACAAAGCAGGCATCAAGATCAAGGAAAGAGCCCCGGCCGGGTAGCTCATTTGGCTAGAGTGTCATCCCAACACGCCAAGGTTGAGGGTTCGATCCCTGGTCAGGGCACAAACAAGAATCAAACAAAGAATGCATAAATAAGGGGAACAACAAATCAATGTCTCTTTCTACCCCCATCCTCTCTCTAAAATCAATCAATAAATCCTATATAAAAAAAGCCTAATAAGCTAGTGTCCGGTTGTCGTCTGGTGATTGGTCAACCGTTCAACAAATCAAAGTGTAATATGCTAATGATATGCTAAGACTGCTCAACCGCTATGTTGTGTATTGACCACCACGGGGTAGATGCTCCGACCAGTAGGTCAGCTTGCTGCTGGGATCCAGCCAAGCAGGACTGAGACAGGTTGGACACACCCTAGGGCCTCCTGCAGTTCCTTCCCGGCCCCGATCGTACACTAGTGGAGTCCCTCGACCTGGCCTGTGCCCTCTTGCAATACAGGATCTCTCGGGGGATGTCGAAGAGCCAGTTTTGGCCTGATCCCGCAGGTCACTTCCCTCAGGAGGGTACCAGATGCAGGGCTCATGGCTGGTGAGCATTGCTGTGGTGGCATGAGCCTCTTCCAGTTGAGAATGATTGGGCAAGAGGCCACAGCAGGTGCAGTGGGGCCAGGATGAGCGGGAGCCGCAAGTAGGAGTTGTAGGTGGCATTGGACTGTGGATTTCGGCAAGATCCTCACAGGCTACCCAAGGGGACCCCATCATGCACGAATTTGTGCACTGGGCCTCTAGTCTACTCTAATAGAAGAGTAATATTGAAATTGGCCGTTTCTGTGGGACACCTAAGCTACGCCCACCAGCCAATGAGAGCGGCTGTATGCAAATTAACACAGCCAAGATGGAGGCCAACCACCATGGAGCTAGATCAAATAGGAGGCTTCCGTTTCATCAGGAGTAAACTGTCTGCCTAGGCCGGCTGGGCCTCTCTCTGCTCAAGGCAACATAGTTGCAATTATAGAAGCTACTGAGCTGAAGCAAACAGGAGGCTCTGTTACCTACCTAGCCCTTGGCTTAAAGCAACAGTGTTTCAATTATAGAAGATAAATAAACTCTATAAACCTGATTCCAGCCAGCCTTGCTGGACGCTGGGTCAATGGGAGTTGTGGGCAACCTGAAAGCCTGAAAACAGCCCTCAGCCTGTCACCCAGGCTGCCCAGGTACCCCAGTAGAGCCCCGAACCCTGAAGGGACTGTGGGAAGCCTGAAAACAGCCCTCAGCCCCTCACCCAGGCTACCCAGGTACCCCAGTAGAGCCCCGAACCCTGAAGGGACTGTGGGCAGCCTGAAAACAGCCCTCAGTCCCTCACCCAGGCTGTCCAGGCAACCCAGTAGGGACTCGAACCCTGAATGGACAGTGGACAGCCTGAAAACAGCTCTCAACACATTACCCAGGCTGGCCACAACCCAATGGGGTGAGGGTCCACTCTGGGGGGCTTGGCCAGCCTGCAAACAGCCATCAGCCCCTCACCCAGGCTGGCCAGGCACGCCAGCAGGTGGACATCCCCTGAGGGGTAGCAGACTGCGAGAGGGCACAGGCCGGGCTGAGGGACCTCCCGAGTGCACAAATTTTTGTGCACCGGGCCCCTAGTAAATAAATAAAAGAAGGAAAAACCCACACCAGCAAAAAGACTCGTACTGAAGGCTCAGGTGATGGCTAACGTTTTTTAGCAGAATTGTTTGTTATTGTTGTTGTTAATCCTTAGCCAAGTATATTTTTTCCCATTGCTTTTTAGAGAGAGTGGAAGGAAGGCAGGAGGGAGAGGAGGAGAGAGACACTGACTGGATACCTTCTACACACGCCCCAACTAGGGGCAGGGAGTAAACCTCAAACCAGGTACATACCCTTAACTGAAATTTGAACCTGTGACCCTTCCGTGTACGGGTCTATGCTCTAACCACTGAACACCACCGGCCTCGACAAGCAGTAAACTATTTTTTTTTTTTTTTTTGTAAACTGTTTTTAAAATTAAGGTGTACACATTGTTTTAGACACAATGCTATTGCACACTTAATACTATAAGTACAACTTACACATTTACTGGGAATCAAAAAATTCATGTGACTTGCTTTATTGCATATTCTCTTTATTGGATATTTGCTTCATTATGGTGGTCTGAAACTGAACCCACACTATCTCCATGACATGCCTACAGTCAAAGAAGGAAAGCTAAAGGGGGTAGGCAAAGGCAAAAAGATCTGTAAAGCATTTGAAAGACTAGAAGGCTCCTGTGAGGAACTCGAGGGCCAGCAGGAAAGTAAGAGTGTCTAGCCCATCTTGTTTGAGGCAAAGGCTTATTTTAGGGATTTTCCCACTCACACTGCCTTTCACTGAAACTCTGTCACTCAAACAACACAATTTATTTTAACGCTCAGTGACTGTTAATAATGCTGCTGGTCTAAGCCAACACGGTGAGAAGCTGTCAAGGGCAGAGCTGCTCTGTGCGGTGGTTCACAAAGACCAGAAAGAGGTGCTGCAGGACCATCCCCGGGCCAGTCCCTGGCTGTTTGCACATTCCCAGACAGCTGATGGCTGTGATCAGAGGCCTACTCTGTAAAGCAAGCAGGTCAAACTCTCAGCCTGTGATCTGCATGCGGCCCAGCCAATTTAACCGTATTTAAGAAACATTTTAAGAACAATTTTATAACTTAATTTTTACAATATTCTGTTATACATAATTAATAACTAACTACAATGTTCACTAATAGCTGATAACTATAATCGTGTTGCATTCATTTCCCTTACGCGCCTTATGAGCAGGTGCACCATTTCTTTCCACTAATACTAGTAGTGAATATTTTAGCAGCCGATGGCCACATCATTAGTCTTGAACTGACTTGTTTGGTGTGCACAACAGGAAATATTTCTCTTTCAGAGAACAAGAAAAATAGGTTTATTTGTGTATGCTTATTAATTTGTGCAGTTATTCAGTGTCTGGTACAATAATGTTCAAGAAAAAATGTTTTTTATTAAAATGTTCAGTTATTTTGTGATAACGATGACCCATTTATTTCAGCCCTTTGTATTCAGCATGTCTCTATTGAAATAAAACTATGTTTCTATGAAAATGGAAGCTTTTGTTTTTTTCGCGTCCACATACACTTAAACCTTGTTTATTTGGCCCATGGTAGCAGTTAAGTTTGACATGCTTGCTGTGTCAGCCTGTGGCCTGAAGGATCCTGAGTCCGATTCTGGTCGGGAGCACATGCTTGGGTTGCGGGCTCAATCCCCAGTAGAGGGCGTGCAGGAGGCAGCGGATCAATGATTCTCTCTCATCATTGATGTCTCTCTCTTCCCCTCTAAAATCAATAAAAATATATTTAAAAAGAAAAGAAAGAGGCCTAAGTTATTCTTAGTGTTCATTACACTTTTCATCTCCCAGGAAGCCATCATAACCTACTTCCTATACTCAGGGGTTCAGCTTAGAGAGATGAAGCCCATGGGGATGAGCACACTATAAACAGAAGCAGTAGCAGCTATCGCTGAGATCACTATAAAAGTGTCACGCTTCCAGGATGCTACTTCAGACTCTGGATGAGTGAGCTGAGGGCCCAAGCGGCATCACACAGCCTGTGTGGAGCACACCTGGCCTCTCACATCTGGCTCTTCCTTACCACTAAGCTGATGTGCACAAGCTGCCTAACCTTTAACACCCAGTCAGCCTGGGCACACTCTTCAGGAGGGCACAGTTGCCTAAAGAGGCAGGAGCCCAAGCAATAAGCCCCAGCACGGTTTCCCTCCAATTCACATCATTCTGGAGGAGGAAGGGTTGTCAGCCCGTGTCCTGGGAGTCTGATGATTCCCACTCAGGAATCTGCTTGCCACACTCATGTCCACTGTCACTTTTGTCCAACAGCTTGGCAGTCATATGAGCCTTCTGTTCAAGGGGTGGACACAGTCCGTCAGGATGACTGGTGAGCATGTGGAAATTCCTGGGCTCACTGACCTTTGTGCCAGGATCAAAGGTACCTACTCCAGTAGGAGCCATACACTAGCTGAGGACGGCAGGCTCCTGCCCGCACCAAAGATTGGCTCTGCTCCTCAAACCCATGAGCATTGTACCTGCACGGCAGCCCTTGGCACCCAGGTGCTGAGGGAGGCAGGTCAACCTCACTAAGGTGTGCAGCACTGGGAAGCCCGCCTACTTTATCACATCCACCCACCTCGCATATCTGCGGTAAAACTTTCTAGAATTTTCCACGCTGACTTCTGGTTGTTCTATCATAACCTACTTCCCAACCTCTGTCTAAAACCAAATTCATTGTTGTAGGTAACAAATATAGGAAAATGTCTACTTCATTATTGCTTTTCTGTATTTCCTAATTTTTCTAGACTGAACAGGTTACTTATTTAATAAAGTAGACTTGAAAGTAGAAATTAAAAAATCTATATACATAAAAGACTGAACAACCATCCGACTGGTAGCTATGATGTGCAATGACCACCAGGGGGCAGACACTACAACTGGTAGCTATGACTGGTAGCTGACCACCAGCAAACAGAGGCTCAACGCATGACTTGGCAGCAGAGCTCCCAGGTGACGCACCCTGGAACCAGAGAAGAGGTAGCCTGATTCCAGGGTACATTACCCGAGAACTACCTTCTTACAATCTGGGACCCTTCAGGAGATGTCGAAGAGCTGATTTTGGCCCAATCCTTGCAGGCCAGGCTGAGGGACCCTACCTGCCAGAGGGACCCCGCTCATTCCGCAGACTCCCTCTGAGCTGCAATGCCATCCCAGGTGTGCTTGGCCAGAGAGGGACCATTAGTGGTTGGCTCCAGGGCGTGTCCAGCCCATCTAGCCCAGTCCTGCCCCACTGGCCATCTTCTAATTAATTTCCTTTCAATGTGCAGGAATCCGTGCACCGAAGCACTAGTAAAAAAAATAAAAGACCTACTAACAGGTACTACTTAGTGAGTACCTAGTACCTACCAGCTACTTGAAGTACACGATCTCTATTAGAATCTTAGAATAACTCTCACCAGGTGTTTTTCACAGAAAGAAACTGAGGTTCCCAGAGTAGGGAACAGGCACAGAGTCACCCAGCACTGAGCCTGTGAAGGGATGAAGCCACTGGAGACGGTCCCCCAGGCCCTGGAATAGCACCCTCTACAACTAGCCTTGACAAAACTATATTTGAGTGTTGAAAGAAATGACTATTTATCTACTGTTCTGTAACTCTTATAATTTCTATAAAATCTCCTTTATCAATAAAAAGTTAAATATGTAAAGGGCAATCATGATGATTAAGAGTCCTTAGTCCTGGGAGGAGGGCCAAAGAGAGACACACCTGTCATTTCGGTCTCAAAGAAAGCAATGAGTGACTGCATGAAGGACAGGATCCACTGGTCTGTGATGTTGGCACTTTCTTTAACCGTGTTCTCATTGTAGAGGAATTCCATTTCTTCCTCCTAGGAATTGACAATTATTGAAATATTCTGCTTGCTGGGGAAATTAATGTTAACAAATGACCTGTCTAAAGCACTTAAACTGAAATAGCCAATACCACGCCTCACCTCCCCCAATCCAGACCCATTGACAATTTAAATTTCTAATTTTCAGTAATATTTTCAGGATAAGCTCTCAATTAGTGAATTATGTTTTTGAGAAAAGGAGAATTTAGGAAAAAATTATTCTTCTGCACCAAAGAATGATTATGAATTGAGAACCATTCCAAAATATTGTCAATAACTATAGGGTACAGTTAGTTTAAATCTGAGGGAGGAAAGACAGTAAAATTTGTAAGCACTGGATGACTGCCTACAAATGGAAAATGAGCACTGATTATAGAGCCCGTGTCTTGCTGCCATGCCCAGACCAGGCGCCAGGTCGGCAGAGGCTGCAAAGTGGTTGGAACAAAAAGCCAGGAGCACTAGGGACCTGGGGAAAATGATTGCCTTTCTCAAACACAGGGGAAAATGCCGCTGGGAAGCTTTATTAGCAGACCTAGACTAGCCAGAGGCAGAAGCAGCAAGTGACCGGACTGCTGGAGTATGATGTTCAAAGCTCAGCTTCCCAACCCATTTCTCAGGAAGGAATAACATCCCATGTTTAGTCAACAGTAATTTACCAAGCAATTCTAACTGTAAGATGCTGGAGGTAAAAAGATCAGTGGTACCAGGCCCTAACCCCACTGGAGGCCTGAAAGCTCAGACAGGAGTCTGTGTCATGGAGCAGGAGAGGCAGCTTCTCCAAGAGTGCTCATGGGCAGCAGGACGCTGCTGGAAGGCACTTTCATATACATCACAATCATTACTTTAAGTCCTAAGACCCCAATGAGAATTTCTCTCACTCGGAATATCAGCCCAAAGGCACCCACAGAGGGCCTTTACTCTGAGAAAGTAGCTGACCTTTCACTGGCTCCGCCATGCACCACCCCACCCCACTGGTTCCAAAGGGCGGGAAACTGTCTGACTAAATGAATGTCTAATGCAACTCTTCTGCAGGTGAGGCTGCTGTCTGGACAGGTGAGCTTGCCGAGGAGCCCTGGTCCCATGCTACTGGTGCAACAAGGACCCCAGATAACTTTACCAATGGCCTCCCAAGTGTCTCTGACCCTCCACATCACAAGGACTGTGCAAACCCAGCTCAACACAGCTGGGAAGGCAGAGCTCAACCACAGCACGGCAGTCCACACCTTCTGCAGCCTCAGGACATTCTGGATGAAGAAGCGATAGGCATTGTACCAAGGAAGTAGCACATCCTTCAGAACATCGCGAACACCTTCCTCCTTAAAGCGGAGGTTTTCTGCTCTCACCACAGGGGAGTTAATCAGATACAATCTGGAAGAGAAAAATTATACCGAAAAGGAATGTAGACAGTAAACAATTATTACATGACATTTTGACGGGGCAACACCAAAATTAGCATTTCTGCTATAAAAGGGGTAATTATGAATACTCTTCTTGTGGTCTATTTAAAACTGATAAAGCTCTTACGGTTACATGCATGAGGCCAAGCACATTATAAAAGGAGATGTAAGCCCAGTGCAGGCCACTTGGTGGTAGGTGCAGCAGAACCCAAAGGCGTTGGCCAGGCCCTACTCCCAGGACAATGCGGGCACCAAAGACTACCCAGGAGCAGCTGTGTGTGCTCTGCTAGGGCAGAAGGCTGGGGGGCTTTTAATTTGAATACTCAATGATCTCTGGATTTGAAAATGTCATCATTATTAAAAAACCACTTTGGGGGGTTTGAGTCAACATCATACAAATGTAGCTCCCCCTGTAGCAGAGGTACATTTTTGAAAAAGCAAATTCTAAACCATATCTAAGGAACATGACTAACAGAATGAAAAACGACAAACACACCCTCGCTGGTTTGGCTCAGCGGATAGAGTATCAGCCTGCGGACCAAAGGGTCCCAGGTTCAATTCAGGTCAAGGGCGTGTAACTTGGGTGCAGGCTCTTCCCTGGTCCCAACCCTGGTCAGGGCTCCTGCAGGAGGCAACCCATCGATGGTTTCTCTCACATCGATGTTTCTCTAAGTCTCTTCCTCTCTCTTCCATTCGCTCTAAAAATCAATGGAAAAATATTCACAGGTGAGGATTGACAAAAACAAACAAACAAAAAATAAATAAATAAAGGTGATTAAATGTTAAAAAAAAAATGACAACAAACACACACAGGGCAAAACATAGGCGTTTACCTGAGGGCGTCAGCACCATATTTATGGATGATGGAAAGTGGATCTGGATAATTCTTTTTTCGTTTGCTCATTTTCTGGCCATCACTTGAAAAACAAAAGTCAATGTCACAGCTTATCTTTATATATGGTTACAGCTATTTTAAACTGGGACACATAAATGCAAAGGGCATACAGCCAATGTTAAAGTACATCAATAAAGCTATCTGGGAGAAACCAAGATGGCGGCATAGGTAAACACTGCAATTGCGGCCGGACACAACTATTTCAATATCACAACGAAAAGAAAAAACAGACACCACCCAGAACCACAGGAAGGCTGGCTGAGTGAAAATTCTACAACTAGAAAGAGACTGAGACTCAGAGGAGGTGCGGAAGCAAAGTACGGAGGTACAGAGGTGTGTGGGGGGCTCGGGGAGAGGGCTGGCACTGGAGAACGCTGTTCTTTTTCAATCCGGAGGGAGCCACAAACTCCCGGCGGCTCTGAACTCCAGTTCCAGGAGAGTTTCTGGGGACCCAGATGCATACCTGGAGAGGTTGGACTGACTGGCACCGGGAGGAAATCCAAAGCGGGTTTCTCTCACCATTGCCTGCAGTGATAACTGTGGGACACAGAGACCCAGTGTCTCTTAGGGCAGGGCTCAGAAGCAGCCATAGCTGGTTGCTCCGCCCTGTAGACTCCCCAAGGCCCTGCCCCACCCAAGCTGCCAGCAGAGGCTTTTGCATATAAAAGGCTGAGTAGCCACAGGCAAAGGCTAAAATAATACCTCCTTAGAGATACAAGAGCCCGTGTCACCCAGTGGCCAGAGTGGGACCATCCTAAAGACAACTCCTCACATCCACAAACACAGTGAGCACCAAAGCCCCACTGAAACAACTCTTGTCCCATAAGGGTGTCTCCAGCACAGAAGTTCTCCCACTGTAGACACAGCTGACTCTCATAACCAAGTGGCTTATAGGTTAATTCCTCTCAGTGATCACCTAACACAGAAGACCGCTCTATCAACCCAGGGAAACAGCCAAAATGTGGAGACAAAGAAACAGGTCACAAATGACAGAAATGGAGGAAAGAAATCGACTGGATGTAGAGTTCAAAAGCACGGTTATAAGGTTTCTCAAGAATTTTCTAGGGACTGCTGATAAATTTAGTGAGACCCTCGAGGATATGAAAAGGGACCAGCTAGAAATTAATCATACACTGACTGAAATAAAGAATAATATACAGAGATCCAGCAGCAGACTAGAGGATCACAAGAATCAAGTCAAAGATATGAAATACAAAAAAGCAAAAAACACCCATTGGAAAAGCCAAAAGAAAAAAGAATCGAAAAATATGAAGACAGTGTAAGGAGCCTCTGGGACAACTTCAAGCATACCAACATCAGAATTATAGGGGTGCCAGAAGAAGAGAGAGAGCAAGACATTGAAAACCTATTTGAAGAAATAATGACAGAAAACTTCCCCACCTGGTGAAAGAAATAGACTTTCAAGTCCAGGAAACTCAGAGAACCCCAAACAAAAGGAATCCAAGGACGACCACACCAAGACACATCATAATTAAAATGCCAAGAGCGAAAGACAAGGAGAAAATCTTAAAAGCAGCAAGACAAAAGCAGTTAGTTACCTACAAGGGAGCACCCATACGGCTATCAGCTGATTTCTCAACAGAAACTTTGCAGGCCAGAAGGGAGTGGCAAGAAATATTCAAAGTGATGAACAGCAAGAACTTAAAGCCAAAATTACTTTACCCAGCAAAGCTATCATTCAGAATTGAAGGTCAGATAAAGAGCTTCACAGACAAAAAAAAAAGCTAAAGGAGTTCATCACCACCCAACCAGTATTATATGAAATGCTGAAAGGTATCCTTTGAGAAGAGGATGAAGAAAAAGTAAAGATAAAAATTATGAACAACAAATACATATCTATCAACAAGTGAACCTAAAAATCAAGTGATTAAAAAAATCTGATGAACAGAATGAACTGGTGATTAGTATAGAATCAGAGGCATAGAAAGGGAGCGGACTCACAATTTTCAGGGGGAAAGGGTGTTGGGGGTGTGGGAAGAGACTGGACAATAACTGTACACCTATGGATGAGGACAGGGGGGTGGGGGTGGGGGTGGGAGGGTAGAGGACAGAGGGTGGCGTGGGAACTGGGAGGAGGGGAGTTATGGGGGGGTAAAAGAGAAACAGCCGTAATAATGTGAACAATAAAGATAAATTTAAAAAAAATAAAGCTGTCAGTATCTATAAGCTTCTTTTTAAATACTGTGTTGAGTCAACAGAGAAGCTTCAGGAGAGATGAAGAAAGACATTACAGTGTAACAGTTAAAAATACAGATGAGGAATTTACCCTACAGAAATGAAAATATATAGTGACATAGACCTTACAACCAACTTTACAGCTTTATTCATTGTCAGCAAACACTGGAAACAACTCACTTGAGCAGGTGAAGAGTCAAACTCCGGGTCACCCACATGCTCAGCAAAGAAAAGGAAGGAACCACAGATACATAAGCCTCCCCAAGACCCTCCAGAAAGTAACACTGAGTAAGAAAAGCCAATCCCAAAAACTTATACATGGTAGGATTCTATTTACATAACAGTCTTGAAATGACACCATTTCAGAGATGGAGAACAGATCAGTGGTTTGCCAGGGGTTGGAGAGGAGGCTGAAAGGGCAGGAGGATGTTGGTGTAGTTACGAAAAGGCAACAGAGGGACCATGAGATGTTCAAAGAGTCGAGTATCTTGACTGTGCTGGTGGGTATAGGAATTACATGTTATAAAGCTATATGCAACTAAGCACATACACAAATCAGTGCACATAAAACGGGAAACCTGACTAGGATTGGTGGATTGCATCAACGTCCTGGTTAAGATCATGTATTATAGTTTTGAAAAATGTGACCACTAGGAGAAGGAAACTGGGAAAACTCAAAAGGGGCCTCTGTTATTTTTCACAACTACATGCAAATCTACAATTCAATAAAATTTTCAACTTAAAATGTGAAAAAGCACAGCCTGTAGAGCCAAACTGCCTGAGTACTTGAATTTAACACTTATTTACTGTATGACTTTGGGCAAGTTACTGACTTTTCCTGAACCTCAATTCCTCAAATGTCAAAAGAGCTATAGGGATTAAGTGTGTGAAGATGTGTAATAGCTCACAACAGGGCCTACTGCCACCCCTGCAGTGCACATAAAGCTGGGCACCTATGTGAACATTCTTAGTTTCTTATTTTCATTTAGGTTTTACTTTTAATATTGAGTACAGGGAAAAGAAGAATAAGACTCCTATGCAATACTAGAAATCTCTATAACCCATAACTTCCTCATGTTAAAAAGACAACAAAAATCTTTATTAAAGGTCCAGCGTATAGATTAAATGAGCTATAAGCAAAGAACTTCATAAAATTCTAAAAACACACACATTATTTTATCACAAGAAGATCCCAGAAAAGACCTCCCCTTCCATTAGGCTGAGCTCTTAACCAGCCCTGCTTCCTAAGGCAGAGGGGAGTGGGTGGGAAACAGAACGTACAAGATGGACAAGTGCACAGGAAAGGAGTTGGGTGAAAAGAGCAGCAAAATGTAAAAAGCAGAGAAGAAATAGTAGGACACAGTGGGGCATTCCTGAATTCCTCTATTCACAAAGGATGGTTAAGGGAACGGAGAACCTTATTACTACACAGGAGTGCACCTGCCTTGCAAGGACGAGCCCATTCACAATCACATTCCTGAAAGGTGGTTGTCCGAAGAGAGCTGTGGCCAGTACCAGCAGAGTGTAAAACCTGGAAAAAATATCAAAAAGAGTGAAGAAACAAAACGTGAACCAGAAGAGAAACCCAACATAGGGGAAAACTCTGTTTACTTGTTGAACTGAATTTCTATTTTGGATCTGTTATCCTTCTTGATAACCACATAAAGCAAAGGTTCTTAATTCTGGTGACTTATTAAGTCATGTCAGGATCATTGAAAAAAATTACACACAGGACCCACTGCAGAGCAGCTCCTGACCAGAAAATGAATTGCTTTATTGAAAGTGAATAAAGGCCCGGAGCCAGGTGTTGACCCAGTTGAGGACAACACCATCACTCTCCTTGGGAAGGCAGCTGGACAGCTACAAGGCAGAGAAGGTCAGAGAGGGGCAGTCACTCAGGACATTCCCAAAAGACAAAACTGAAAATCAAGAGATATCATCTTTTGCACAGGGCCATATGAGACGTCTTATGACAAAAAACAAACAAACAAACCCCTCTCTCCCCAAAAACATAGCTCTCATTCAAAAGTCAAAAGACAGACGACAGGAGCAGAGGCAGTTTTTATTCTGTTGGTCAGATATCAAATATGTCGTTGATTCTGCTTGCTAGCTTATTCCCTAAAAGAACTGCATCACATCCCTATAAGCTGTCCCGATAAGTGAGCTCTTGTCACCTCTAACCTGATTTTGCACTCTGAGAACATCCCAGAACATGAACTGATGGGACTGGAGACCAGACCCCATGGCTAACATGAACATCTGACAAACTCCCTGGGAAGAGGAGTTTGTGCTTGGTATTGTTCCTACAGATAAATGGATTGGAAGCTGAACATAGCACATCCCGAAACATGAGGCTGAAATTTAATCAGTTTATGATTACTACTACAATTTGTAAAAGCAGAAAACAACACCAAAATTCCTTAAACACTCCTGTAAAAACATTACTAATGAAAATATAATCAGAACCTGGGCCAACCCAGATCATCCATAAAAAGTTATTTTTATAATTAAGAAGGCAAGGGTATGGCTTTAAATAAGGTACCAGATAAAACCAATACTCAAATCCTCTCCCCATGATCTTTTAAAATCTAGATTTTTTTTAATGTTAATTTTGTAAAGCTTGTCTAACATCTAAGCACATTTCCAAGCATCCCTTTTTGCATTGGTAGTACCACACTCTTTATCCTGTACGTACTGGTAAATACTCACTACACATTTGAGTAAATGAATTGAAGTGCACAAGATATGATCATCACATATTAAGTGTTTTTTATCACTTACATTTCCAGTGAAACAAATCTCTATACTCCAAGATGTTAGCAAAATAACTGAAACTCTAAAACTAGCCTGCCATGGGAGAGACGCCCACTCAAGACACCGACGGGTTGCTTGGTGTGAGGAGCACAGGGCAGGAGAGCCTCTCTCCCTGACACAGTCCTCCTTGCAAAGACAAGGCTGACAAAGACAAGGTGCTCAGTAAAGTAGCTGCTAAATATTTAAAATGAAATAAATAAAAAAAACACTTAAAAGAACAAAAAACATACCATCCTCTGGTTTGATCAATGCCTTCAGCAATGAAGTCTGCAGGAAATGCATCTTCAAACTCCTTCTTATTTTCAAATGGATAATGAACTTGAGCATAGGGCATGCTGCCACTCTCAAACCAACAGTCAAACACTTCAGAGACGCGGCGCAGCAGTCCCTTCCCACGGTGTGAAGGAATGGTCAGATGGTCAATGCTAATAGACAAAAACGTGCCATTTCTATTAATTTAAAGCACAACAGAACTTGCAGTTTAATTGCCAGTAGGAAACAGCTCTTCCTATGAACAGAAATACTGGCAATTATCACAGGCTTTCAGAGAGCATCAGGAGTGCTCAACCTAGAAGGTTGTATGCCAGAGGCACCTGCCATCTAATGCAAGGACAGAAGCTACCCCTCCTCATTATGACATAAGTTATCAACAATGTAATTCAGCAAACTATATGCAGCTCTAGGATCTGCTACAGAGACCACATCTTAACACACTGCAGACAGATCACGAGAATTCTCATTCTCGCTTCATATTACACAGTGTTTTACAAAGTAACATACTTTAAAAAGAGATTAGCTTGTAAAAAATAACATGTAATAAATAACTTCAAAATGCAATGGGTATTTCATTTTAAAGTGTGCCTTTAAACATTTATGTAAAACATTTTTTGTACTCGTTCAATAGAAATTTATCTGGCCACTAGGTGAAGCTAGCAATGAAACTACTGGTCCGCAATGTGTTAATAGGCTAAACCAAGGCCAAAGCTCTGAATGACAGAACTGACTCTTAGAAACTTACCTCTCTCGGTGGAGATCTGAGATCTTGGTTCCCGACAGTTCTTCAAGTTCTGCCATTGACCCAATGCATACTATCTGTCAAAACCAAGTTAAAAAGCAGCAGTGCTGCAGAGGTAAAGTTCCAAGAGTTTATTTCTGTAACATTCCTATTTAGTTTAAGTATCTCTGATCTTCAGGACAGTTTACCACCAAAATGGCTAACCCTCAGGAAAGACAAGTCACTGTCTGAAGAAATGAGTAGAGTTCCCTTCCTTGCTATCAACCCCATATCAGAGGAGGCTCTGCATGGAGATTGTCAACATTCACAGCCAACATCTCAATAGCATTTTTTGAGGGTTTAGTGTGTCCAAATCTCTGCAAAAATGACCAGCAGAAGTGAAATGCCTAGACTATTACTATAAGGCATCTTATTTTCTTCCTGGCACTTGAATTTGACTCTTTAAGCTGGAATCTTCTGAAGTGAAAGCTAGAACTAAATTATTATGCTGAGTCAAAATAGTGCTCCTGCAAGATGTGAGGATGATGTCCCGGTAAGGAGGCTGAGACGGGCCCACCAAGCACTCTCAAAGGAAGCCATCTGACAAGGGCTGCGGGGCTGCTGCACCCCCAGGAAGCACCCCGGCCTCTTTCCTTGCCCTTCCTGACTGGTCCTGAAAAGCCATGATTCACCCACACTGAGAATTTACTGAGGTCCCTGGGCTGCTGTGGCTCATGATGGCGCTAATGCTCTCAGCTGTCAGTGATGGACAGAAAGCCCAGTCAAGGGAATGGATCTAAAGTCCTACCCATAACATTCACATAGTCCTACACTCATATACAATCACTTGGTTTTGTAGTTTAAAGATTTGCAATACTTGGGTAAATTTTTTTCAATCTTCCTTTTCCATCACTTTACGTTGGGCTTAGCATGCTATGACTTAGTGCAGAGTATCTGTTTTGTTCATAAATAACTCAGAAGAAAGAGATATGAGCAACACAAACAACTTAATGTGTGGCTTCCCTGAGAAAAATGGAAATGACATTCACTTTTACACAAAGGGAAATTGTTAAAAATTGCATTAGAGTCAAAATAAAGTTAAAGCTCTAAAAAACATTATTTATGTCATTATAGGAAGGAATGAAAAAAAGATGAAAGAAGGGGCAAAAAAAGAAAGAAGCCATATTCTTCTACCTCATATTCAGATGAAATGAATGAACAAAGGGCCTCAATAAAAATCAACACATAAAAATGCCACCAGCCTCACCTCCTCGAAGTCCTCGCTGACCCACAGCGGGATGGGGGTGCCCCAGTATCTGTTTCTGGAAATTGCCCAGTCATGTGCATCTTTCAGCCAATTTCCAAACCGCTTTTCTCTCACAAACTCCGGGACCCTGAATGAGCAGGTCAGACACCAAATCACTCAAGAACATTAACAGTCAATCTGTGAAGGGCACCTGCATAGGCTTTATGGACTAGACACCCTGCAAGTGCTGAGCTCACTCCTGAGAGGTGGTTTTCTGCATGGGCAGCACTAGATGGCCCACAGTGGCAGCACCTGCTGTGAATTTATGGCAGTGAACATGCTCTTTAGTAGAAAACATCACCGCATCCAGGCTTCCCTACCCTGGTCTCCCCTGGGGGAAGGCCACAGTCCTCTGAACAGTTACCATGAGCTAGCTAGCTTGGCCCCGCTCCTAGTTTTTGGGTCATCCACAAAACAGAGCTTTAACTGTAACTCAATGGCGTGGACTCCCCATCACCTAGAAAATAAAAGTCCGAAAAGGTAGGGTATTGCTAGCTAGCTGGCAGATGCCTCCCCAGGCTCACCTGCACATTGTACATTAGGCTCCAGCAATGAGGCAAGTTCCTTAAATGCACTTCTCACCTCAATGCCTTGGCTAGTACTATCCCTCCTCTGTGATAACCTTCATCTGGCAGAACTCCCATCAGCAACTTCTCAAACCAAATTTTTATTGTCTCAGATTGACAAATGGCACCTATCCTTTGAGGTTCAGCTGAGCAGAAAAACTTAACAAGTTTAAGACCAAGTTAGGGTCCCCTAATCCTGTATCGGCAGTTTATAGGCTGGGACCTCCCACAGGACCTCTGGACTACGAATATTCTATACCCAGCACATCACACATTAGGAGAATTAAAGAGCGTTCTAGGTATAAAAGTGAAAGAACAGTCTTTACTTGAGAAATCAGAGTCCCTTCGCTGGAAAAAAAAAAAAAAGCTATAGCCACTTCCTTTTACTTCCCTGAGACGCTCCCCATTCTTCCAAAACCCAATGCAGTCTTTAAGTTCTCATGGGGAATTAAAAAAATAGTGATTACCCTCCAAACTCTCAGTAAAAAACTTGCTTTTGCTGTAAATAGATCCAGGCTTACTTCATTTTTATAACAGGTCGAGTAACACTTCTTTACAACTGGATATTAGCTAAGAGCTTTTGTCCCCTCAGTGCAGCCAGCCTGAACAAGACCATCCCAGTCTGGGAACTCAACAACTATTACAGTAGTATAGCTGATCCTTGAACATGTGTTTGAACTGCAGGAATCCAATTATATACCAATTTTCTCAAGTGACCCACGCAGTTCAAACCCGGGTTGTTTAGGGTCAACGCCAAGGCTGGGAAATCACAGATGTGGAGAGCCGAATGTTATACGTGGATTTTTTACTAGGCAGAGATTCGTGACGCTAATACCAGTGTTTTTTAAGGGCTAAATGTCATCATAAATGGCTTTTGTGGATATATCCAAAAATAAATGTTTACCCTAAAAATGACTATTATTTAAGGCCAATGAACAATGAGAGTACAGCCAGATGTTTTTCAGTCACCCCATTCTGTAAAATGAATAAACAGCAGTTTCTCATTTCCATTTGGTTTTTAAAAAAGTAAAAATACTCTATATGCCTTACAATAAAAAAAA
>PVJC01005374.1:0-59332 GCA_004026665.1 Murina feae
GGGTGACCAGGCTGGCAAGGGAGGGCAGTTAGGGGCAATGGGCCAACAGGGGAGCAGTTAGGTGTCAATCAGGCTGACAGGGGAGTGGTGAGGGGAAATCAGGCAGGCAGGCAGGCAAGTGTTTGGGAGCCAGCAGTCCTGGATTGTGAGAGGGATGTCTGACTGCCCATGTAGGCCCAATTCCAGTGGGACCAGGTAGTCGGACATCCCTTGAGGGGTCCCAGATTGGAGAGGGTGCAGGCTTGACTGAAGGACAACCCCCCACCCCAAGGCACGAATTTCATGCACCAGACCTCTAGTTGTTTTAGTAATATTGATTTTTCCAATCCATGAGCATAAAAAATATTTCCATTTATTTGTATCTTTTTTAGTTTCTTTTATTAATATTTAATAGTTTTAAATATACAGGTCTTTTACTTCCTCAATTAAATTTTTTCATAGTTGTTTATATTTTCTATGGATAAGATTTTGCTCATATAAAATCTGTTATCTGTGATGTTAACCATTAAATATCTTTAGAGAGCAATATTTATGAATATACCCAGGATTGAACTTCCTTTCAAACAAAGGCTAACTTGAGGGTTATAAGGTTTGCCCTGCCAGTGTTGCTCAGTAGTTGAGTGTCAACCTATGAACCAAGAGATCACCAGATGTATTTCTGGTCAGGGCATATGACCAGTAGTGTGCTCTATCCACAGGAGGGGCATGCAGGAGGCAGCTGATTGATCTTTCTTTGTCGTCATCAATGTTTTTCTCTCTCTACCTTTCTCCCTTCCTCTCTCTCTAAAAATCAATAAAAACATATTTTTGAAAGGTTTGAAAAGAACTTTTAAAAAATGTAAGATAGAAACTTTAAAATTAAAATGCTTCCCATGTTTTTAGCTACAAAATAGATTTAGAACAAAAATAAAATATCACTTCCAAATTTTATTTAATGTAAATTAGAAGACAGATGTTCCAAATGACAGGTGTTTTGTTCCAAAAATATAGTTTAATTAGAAATTTTAAATAAGTGAAATGTGGTGGAAAAACAACAATATTGTATGTGAACATAAAGGAACAGAGATAAGTAATTCTAGATCTGAAATTATCTCTAGGTCACTTGTTTGAGAAACTTGACAGTATCATAATGAATACTATATCCTATTTTAAAGTTGTATTCTTTGAAGTTTCACTTGAAGAAACAAAATGTTTACAAATTTTTGTAGAAACTGTACTAAAATTTGTTAAATATCTAGTATTTTTCCCCTCTGTAGTCTCAAAGTCTAGTTTGATGTATTAATGCCAAGCTCGTCTTCCTAGTAATAGGAAGGATATTGACACTCTTTCTACTCAACAAATACTCTACTTTGACTTCAACTGCATTTTTAGAATTGACTTTTGTAAGGATGACTACTTTAAGTACTGCTTTTTAATTGCCTTATGATACTACTTTTCATTTACTTATGATAATTCATGTATGAAATGACATTTAATTGTTAAATACAATCCTTAGTCAACCATAATTGTTGACTAATTTGCATGTAGCTCACCCAATGTGTGAGATTATGATAGTTGTTATTATGCTGTATTTCTTCTGAGAAACATTTAAAAAAATATGTTACAGTTTTCAACTGGAGAACTCAAGCCCTATCACCTTATTAGTGTGAAGACCAAATGAGCCTCAATTAATACCTACTGATATCTTAACTCCCCTGGATAGGCTAATTATTTTATTTCATTTTTCTTATGGGTAGTATTTTAATTTAAAAATGGGTTTATGTTTATCATTTTAATTTTTATTTAATTTTTTAAAATTGGGAAGCAAATCAACAACTTTAAGTTCCATGGATGTGATTGACAATATAGCAATATCCTGATTTATTTAGTGCCCATCTGTTTCAGAGTATCAAGAGTCAGATTAATTGAATCTTTAAATTATTCCTTAAATGTACATAAGGGGCAAGTTGTCTTTGAGTTTCATTTAGCAAAGTGATTAGCTTTAGTTTCTCTTTCAAGGTGAACGAGAAGAAAAGTATGGCATAAAGGAAGAGAATCAGAGAAAAAACCCAGTTACTCTGTTGCCATTATAGAATGCTATGGATCAAGTGTGGAACATTCACCACTCAACTATAAAGTCAGAGAAAAAGCACTCAAGAAAAAAAAAGTGAACATCAAGTAACCACTTTTCATGAGAAATTAAGAGTTGTTAACTCAATTTGAAAAGAGAAAAGTGGTAAATATGCATTTTTATTTACTTACTAGCATAATGTCCTACTTTCTGGGTTTCTATAATTGTCTAAAAAAACCAGACAAGTACACACACAGTATTTTTGATACCCAGATGAATTCTTACCTCCTCTCTGGATCAAAATTGGTTTCATTGATGCTTATAGGACAATCAGTAATAACCATCCTTTCCTTTTAGTTTTGAAACAATTGTCATTTAAAGAAAGATATATATTAACCATACCAGTGTCATTACCCTGGTTGTGATAATGTACAGATTTGTAAGATGTTATCTTTAGGGGAATTTGGTGATGGATACATGAGATCACTTTATATTATTTCTTGCAGCATGTGAATCTATAATTACCTCAAAATAAATTACTTAATTTTGTAAAAAAAAATCAATCAATCAATCAACCACAAATATACCACATGACAAGGACACTGATTTTCTTTTTTTTTCTATTTCCCTCTAGTTTATTTATATGCATGTATAGTATATGTTTACACAGTTGCTGTCACTGTGTACAATTTTATCCTGTGTTTACTTTAACATTGATCAATAGACTCTATTCCCTGTTACATAGTTTTCATAATTATTATTATTGATGCTTGCACTGTAAAGTTGGTGGGCTATAATTACTCCTGGTTTTTTTTTGGAAATCAAAATGTTCACCTTTCATATGGAGTAGAGAGAACATCATGGAAGAATGATAGCGGGGAAATAAATATAAAGAGAAAAGCAGATTAAAGAACTAATTTCCTCATGGCAGGAGGGAGAAAGGGCAGAGGGATTTAATTGTCTAAGAGCTGTAAAATCTTATCATTTTGTTAGTAGCAAAATGGCACTAGAATGCTAGAATGTTACCAGTAATTGGACCTTGGTTCAGCAACCTGGGCAACTGAGTTCTAACTAAGAAAGAATTCAGAGACAAGACTCAAATACAAGCAAAAGTTTATTTAGAAAGTCACAGAGGTAGAAGTGAGTCATTAGGATTGTGTGGGTTCAGGAAACATTTTATAGAGGCAAAAGAGGGGCCCTTGGAACTTAGGAGAAAGAAAGTAATGATATACATGCCTCAGAGAAAGGATCAGGCATGGTAGAGACAGAGGAAGAGAGAGAAAGAGAGAGAGAGAGAGAGAGAGAGAGAGAGAGAGAGAGAGAGAGAGAGAGAGAGAGAATGCTCTGGGTCTTCTGTTAGGGAAGGTCATAGGCAAATATTTCAATTGAATATTCATCAGTTTCTTCAGGTGTGTTCTTTCAGGATCACGGTGCCCACTGATTGCTTGGTGCCAGGTCAGGGCATCATTTAAACTGGGCCTGATGTCAGCCATGGCATTGCCCACCTGACCTTACTACCTTTCTGGGCCCAGAGGTAAATCATAACTGAGGCTTAGATGTTATCTAAAGTTCGACCAAAACTCTGTCTCCTATTCAACAGACTTGCGGATTTGCTCCTAAGATTATTTGATGTAGGCCGGAACTTCATTGTCTTAAAGGCTTACTGCTTAAAGAAGTGGTGGGGCAAGGGCTTGTATGGGTGTCACATGAGGCTGTTGTCTGTCTCCCTGGTTCCTCCTCTAAGAGGGCCTACCTTATTCCCAGTGATATGCTAGGGAGGAAAGGTCACTCTGGGGGCAAGGTCCTTGTTTTCGCAGTTTTGCCCATTGCTAGGTACCTGGGGGCTTTCCACCCTGGTGATGTTTTATTGCTGGCCTATCATTCCTACTCTGCTTGTGTCTGTCTAACTGCCAACTACAGTTCAACTTTGCAAAAAAACTTTCTAACCTAAATGCTATTGTTTATATATTTCTCTTTAAATAGAGAAATAAAAAGAATTTGTATGTTATGGGTTTATGAGAGTTTATTATATTCTTACCTACTTTTGTATAAATTTAAAATCTCTAATGTTTAAAATATTTTTTTAAAAAAAGAATTTTATAACATATTTTCCCTACATTCTTGGAAATAGTTTAAAATACACATTGGTCAGCTGACCACCATTAACCCACTTGCTACATTTGTGAAATTTTTAATCTCTTCCTAATTGTCATGGGCAAGGAGAGTGGACAACTTAATGTAATGTATTGTATTGGATGGGATCCTGGAACAGAATGGAGATTATGTAAAAAACTAAGGCAAACCCTAACCAGTTTGGCTCAGTGGCTAGAGCGTCAACCTGTGGACTGAAAGGTCCCAGGTTTGATTTCAGTCAAGAGCATGTACCTCGGTTGCAGGCACATCCCCAGTAAGAGGTGCGCAGAAGGAAGCTGATCGATGTTTCTCTCTCATCGATGTTTCTTCCTCTCTATCTCTTTCCCTTCCTCTCTGTAAAAAAATCAATAAAATATATTAAAAAAAAAACAAACTAAGACAAGCTGAATAAACTATGGTCTTTAGTTAATCATAAGGTATCAATTGCTGGTGCATGAGTATAATAAAAAGTAAATCAACTTGTAGTTGGTTATGTTTTTGTTTTTAAATTTCAAATGTTGTTCTTTGCCTGCACCCAGGGTATGCTGTTCCTACCAGCTCACTGTCAGTATACCTGAGTCGGACATCATTTAGATAGTCCAGCTAGAGTAGCTTCCTCCCTCATGGTGCTGATAGTGAAGTGGAAGACTCAGATGATGAAAAAGTAAATAATCAAATAAAGGAGCTAATTTAAGATGATGATAAGTGCAGGGTAGAATATGCTGCCACCAAAACTTCAAAAGGCCTCCCAGGCACTGTGCCTCCTTCTTTGTAATCGAGGATGCAAAATGCAGGGATTTTTCTTTTACTCTGGAGAGGAAAGGCCATTCCAGCACATCTTCAAGCCATCAGCACCTTAAAAACTTCACTGAGCTCATAGGGCCCAGAATCGTCCTAGGGTTCATCTGCCACTCTCTGAAGTGAATGTGTCTTACCAAGTTGGCCAGAGTACTAGTCTCTCTTATTTACTTTGTCCAATCAACAGAATTCCATTAATATGGCTCAGTGTGATAGTTGAAGGGATGACCTTCAGAGAGGTTCAGAGAGGGAAGAGAATTGATGCATCCCTGAGGTCAAATTGTAAAGGAATATTTTTTGCCATATGAATGTCAATTGATTCTGAACCTTCTTTTTCATGGTATAAAAAAGAATGTGTTTATCAGACAAAAGATCTTATGCAGGAACCTAAGGATTTTTTAATCTACTCTAGTAATGATACCATATCCAGATCAGTGGATGTGAGTGGCTTCTAAATAGTTAAGCTTGAGATTGTCTATAGTTATTCCTTAGTTTCTACAGAATTCAGAATAGAAAATTAAGTGGGACTAGAATAGGACTACAACCCCTACATTCTTTTGGTCTTTATTTGGTTCTAATTTCTGGCATCCTCTACCCTGGGGATGCGATATTGGTTTTCAAATACTATCTTGGCTATGAGTGGAAGGCAATTGTAGAGGTTTCCACTTAGCCTTCCCCACAGGAAAGATCCAATATGGGATTTTTCCCAGTTGCCAAATCTATCTAAAGTGTGTGATTCTACTGAGGAAAAGAACACTTGGGCCACTGTAAAGCTAAACTTTAGCCCAGTCTCCATTTATTATCTGGTCCCCATAAGCCTGAACTCTAACAGGGGAATCCATGATCACATTTTTTTCTCTGGATATCAATATCAACTCAGACTTTGTGTCTAATACATCTCCTGACATCTGGTATTCCTTTTCAGTCATCTGATTAAACAGCTTTAGAACCTGCTGGAAAATAAATGAAGGAATCATCATTGTGTACACATGCTGGTGTATCCGAGGGCTACCACCTCAGTCAGTGGACTCTGGGTCTGAAAATTGGTTCAGATCTGGACACTGAACAAGTATTGCGATTTTTTTAAATTAGGGAACTGCCCTCAGGCTCCTATTCTTCTGATTGTGTGGTTACAGATGTTAGGCAGCAAGAATGTTGACGATTCACTTGATAATGTTGACTCTGAGGACACCATCCTCTACTCACCATCTTCACAACTCCCTGCGGCCCTTAGCAGTACTTCCTACCAGTCAACTGTTATGGTTGCTGTGGACCCCTCACTCCTAAAAGTCAACCACAGCCACCTGGCCCCTCTCACTGTCACCCATTATATCTTTGTCTATTAATGAGCCCAGATCTGTGATCGCCTCTCATGTCTTGATCCCTGGATTGTGAAACAGAACCACCAAATAAAATTCTGATGCATTTCCATAAACCTTTGTTAGTAATCTGTCCTGCTGTAGAATATAATCATTTAGATAGTTTTCTAGCCTCATATATCTATTCAGGCAGCCCCTCTCCCCTTTCTCTAATATCTGTGAGGACAGCTCGGGCATTTCTACTTCACTTGTCATTGGCCATCAGTTTTGTCAGACCTCTAAAAGTCACTCTCACCTACTGCTTACTCCATCTTTGGAAGTCCTTGCCAGGACATTAGATCTCATGTTCTGAGATACATTGTTCAAGTTTTGCTCATCAAGTCTTATATTCTAGCCCCTTTAATCAAAATCCAATCTCAATTCTACCCTTTTGGATCCTGCAAAATGTGCTAGATAATTTTGCAGCTCCTTGGGTGTATATTTCTCCCCTGTGAGGCTTGGACTTCCCAAGGATGGGATTTAGCCTTAGTTTCTGTCTAGCAGCCAGGGTAGGAGGTGGAGATAGCTCCCAAGGAGAGCACATTTCTCTAGCAGTGGAGGTGCTTTGGAACTTTTTCCAGCATACGTCAGTGCTAACTCTGACTAGGGAAGTATGGACAAGTCCTGCAAATTCTAAGCCTTCTAGGAGGTCTCAAAAGCCAGCAGCATCAAGGTCTGCATCAGGCTACACTTACTCCATATTTCATGTTCCTAGGTTTTCCCAACCATGGACTCTATTGCAGCAAATCTGCTTTGGCTGAGTATTAAACATCCTTCGGGCTACAGATCTCTAAACACTAGGTCCTCTGTGTCTGCTCTTCTACTTAGTCTTCATTAGTTGACAGCCCTCAGTTTTGTTGTTTGTTTGTTTGTTTGTTTATTTGGTTTGGATTTTTATCTCTCTGCAGGGCATCAATAGGACCCAGAAGAAAGCAGCCGTCTATGCTGTCTTTGCAGGTATTGTTTTCTCATAACTTTAAGATACTTGAATCATCACACTTTCCCTCCACAGAACTGTTTTCCTGTCACTTCAGGTGAAGTTTTTAGCAATTAGACTTTTACCATGTATCACTCAGAACAACATCCTCTTTGTCAGCCAGGTCTTGTGTGAGCCCATTCTAAAGCCCCCTCATAATGTCTTTACTTAGAACACTCTTATCACCACTTGTATTAGTTTGAATTCTCCAAAAAACAGACACTAGGGTGGGATTAGAAATTCAGGAGATTTATTGGGAGGATTTGGAGGAAGCTGTTTTCCTTAGAGGAAAGCCAAATGGAATTCAAAGGGAGATGGTTTAGTATTCAATGGCATGGATGGATACTTCGTAGAGGAAACTAGGTACCAAGAGAAGAGAGGCTGTTCCTGAAAGAGCAACACTATGTCTGCTGTGACAAGTAGAAGCAAGCATAAAAGAATAAACAGAATCTGAGTGTGGCTAGGCTAGGTTGTGAGCAACTATACCAATCAGTAGGGATTTTGATTGTCAGGACTTTTACTGGTAAATGTTGCAAGAGCCCCACATGTATAAGATTTCTTTTTCTTTTTATTTTTTTAAATATATTTTTATTAATTTCAGAGAGGAAGGGAGAAGGATCGAAAAGGAGAAACATCAATGATGAGAGAGAACCGTTAATCGGCTGCCTCCTGCACTGGGGGTTGAGCCAACAACCCTGGCATGTGCCCTTGACTGGATTGGAACCCGGGACCCTTCATTCCACAGGCTAACACTCTATCCACTGAGCTAAGCCAGCTAGGGCTGTATAGGACTTCTTGATATGCTGATTAAACTTGTGCCTTGGTTTGTAGAAAAGCAGTTTCTGTGTAAAAATAGGATATGTAAAAAAAAAAGAAATACCTTTGAAACAGATAGTTTAAAAAATTATAGCCACTAAGTGGAAAACTGCAACTCTGATTTCCAGAGGCTTAGTATGTCATTTGATCTATTTGAAATTACTATGGTAAGAAAGGGAAACATGAAGATGGCCATTACAGTCATTGCTTAATAGCACGATTTTGGAATTCTAGTCAAAAAAATTAAGACAAGAAAAAATATAAATATTAATACTATTTATCATAATTATCCACTAAAACAGTTCTAAATGATCAATGGAAAATGAATCAAAACGGAATTCAATGTAAAAGTGCTTTGAACCTATACATAAAGAATCTTCAACACATTATAAAAAGCCGTAAGTTGAAAAATAACATGGATATCTATATGTCATTAATGAAAAATTTTAAGATCATGACTAACAGCATTTTCTCAAGATAAGTTATACATTGTATAATTCAAATTCATAATGATATTTAAAATTTTAAAAATTATTCTGAAATTCATTTGAAAAATAAGTAAACTAAAATAGCATATCAAAAATAAAAATAATATGAAGAACATTTCTATTCCTACTTATTATACCATTAAGTCACAGCTATTTAATAATACTTCTTATTGGTAATATAGACATACAGATTAATGGATAAAATATAGCTATAAAACAGCCTAAAATTTTTGTCATTTTAATTTTGTTAGTAATGTGCATATTCCAAATTTGTGGGAGATACATCACATCAATAAATTGTACTGTAAAACACAACTTAAGAGCAATTATTATTCAAAGGCTAGTATGTCTCAAATGACTAACATGGTAAGGGAATAGTGAAGACCTTATTCTAGGAACGATCTATTGCCAAGAACTGAGAGTGTTCCTGAAACATGGAACTTTCAGATTTAAAACAGGGACAGTCCCGGGAAAACTGTACCTTGGTCATCTGAGACAATGCCAAAGTGGGGAATTGGAGATCATGTTAACAACTAATGGGCTAGTTTGTGGGACCCCCAAGCGGTCTCCCACACCTTCCTGAAGGAGCGCTGGGGTCAGAGGGTGAGCAGGCAGTTCAAGCATGCAGGGCCTTGTCGTGATGAGGAAAGAATACTGGAGTTTGCTTCAAGTGTGAATGGCCCACGGCAGGGCTTTCTGAGGGGGCAGCGATTCATGGGCTCCCATCCGGTGTGAAGAATTTTTCCAGCTGTCACGGTGAGAACAGAGATGCCTCCTTCTTCCTAGGCGACAGAGTGGGAGGAACTGCACCTACACATTTCTAGGCTATTTTTGAGTGGTGAGAATTTTGTTTTTTTTGGTCTTAATATTACCTTTTTTTGAGTTGAGATTATGATATTCACTACTATTTTAAACAAAGAAATTATTTGTATTTAAAAATAAGTTTTGTATCTCTCAGACATTTACAAATTCTAAAGCTCTAATTCAGATAAAAGTAAAAATCAAGCAAAATCCTTTCCCAGGCACAAGCACAATAGTGTGGTCCTTTTATTCTATTTGTTGTCGGTGTCTTAGGCAAACTCATAACAACTACAGTAGATAAAATATTTGAAGGTAATATTGTTAAACATTTAATCAAATGGCATCTTTAATGCTTTTAATGTGGATGTGTTCTAGGGTTTAGCATCATAACATTGATAGCCTTAATTTTACACACACACAGTTAATTTGTGGAAATTGTTACAAAAAAAAGTTTCAATAAAAATGAATTGTGTTTTCAATGTTAATGATGAGCACATTCTTGTCTTATGCTTATTCCTGGATTATGATAGTGTCAGTTGTGTCACTTGAAACCATGAAAGACAATGGCTAAGTAATTGCTTGTTTTTCTGCACACCCATGTCATTACAAATTAGTGAGGTTCACCTCAAATTATCAGCATCTAGATCCACTGATGTCTTAGTAAGTGTCTAAAAGAGGAAGTTGCAGTGATGTGCAGGTAATGCTGGTGACTGCAAATAGGCCGCCTATAGGTCTGTTTTCATAAAATAATTTTTCAATTAGTGAAAGCCGTGGGCATCAGTTTTCAAAAAGAGGAAAAAAGAACTTCCCTATAAACCTTTGATCTTTTCTGCTGCATCATGCTTTTATGAAAAAAGCGTTACAGTGCTCTGGCTTAAGGAGCTTCTACAAAATATTTTGTTTTCAAGCCAGCAAGATTAAAGATTTGGAATCTGTATCGAAATAATAGCGCAGGATTAAAATGTTAAATTTAGACTATTTTCGTAAGAGATTCACTAGACTTCACAGTAGCCGAGAAGTAATAAAGTAAGTGAAATTACTTACTTCATTCACTTTTATTTGAATTGATAATATCAGTATTTCATAGATTGGCTTTGCCTGATCATTCCTTCCTGATCTTTTCTCTGTCTTGCCATTACTCCGTGAAACGGTGCTTTTAGAGCTTTCCTTTAGTTATTATATCTCCTTTCAAAATGTTGTTTTCAACATTTTGTTCTATTCCTGACGGGGGCTAACTTTGTGACAGAAGGGAAAAGAGGCTCTCCATTTCTTCACTGTTTCCATAAGTCATGGATTTCCATGTACTCTTATATTTTATTTCTCACAAATCCATTAAAGAAAACAAATTCAGTTCGTGTCATGTATAGGATGTGGACATTTAGAAGATCCAAACATAGACATAAATGTTAAGGACTGTTATGAGAGAAAAGAAACCTGGGGTGAATAATAGCCCCGCTTTCTAATGATATTAGCTATTTTTCATCTCAAGCATAAAATATACAATCATCATTCTTTTTATTTTAGAATCCAGTCTCTAGACTTTAATTGTCCTCTGTTCATCTTTAAAATAGAGTATATACTCACTCCATTCACCTGTAAAATCGATGGCTCTAGGGAGAGCTGTGAAAATAATTATGTTGATAAAATATAACGTTTCTGTAACATGCTGCGCGATTTCTCATGAATCACTTGCATCTGAAAAGCACTTTTGACAGGGTTCCACCCCAGCAGTAAATGGCAGAATGATAGGTGTGGGAGACTTGGAGGGTGGAAAACTAGCTCTACAAATTAGTGAGAGCAAAGCAAAAACAAAGCAACCCAGAGTCATGGATGACATGACACTGGCAGCAAAAGTGAGTGCAGACTGACAACCAGAAGCAGACATTAAAATCATCTTAAGTCTAAGATGAAAAAAATATAGCCTGGCTAGTGTGGCTCTGTGGTTGAACATCAACCTATGAATCAGAGGTCAAAGTTTGATTCCTGGCAGGGTACATGCCCTGGTTGCAGGCTCAGTCCCCAGTGTGGGGCGTGCAGGAGGGAGCAGATCAATGATTCCCTCTCATCATTGTTGTTTCTTTCTCTCTCTCTCTTCCTCTATGAAATCAGTAAAAAATATTTTTTTTAATAAAAGAAAAGAATCAAGGCAGATAAATTAGAATTGTGTCATAATTGCTGTCTGTGGTTATTCCTGTTATCAATCATTCCTCATTTTCTGGATGTATCAGTGTCTAACAAAAGGAACTGCAAGACAATACTTGATGACCTACGTCTCAAGCCAGTAACAATATTTCTTTTTAAAGAATAAAATGGACTCAACCTCTGTTAATTACCAAGTAAAGAAGAAGAAAGAAAGGAAACTCAAATGCTAAAAGGTGGCTTCATTTAGAAAACACAAAGTATCATTCTGTCAAAACCTTTGCCCTATTGGAGTTGGGCCTTGGTAATTAGGAAGTTCTTAAAAGAGCCACTTTGCTTTTTGTACCAATATTAGTTTGTGTGCTTCACGTAAACTCACTTTCCCAGCAATATAGTACAAAGTATGTTTCTTGTGAATTCTGATAATGAGGCACAATGCTTTTTCAATACAGGTAACTCACTTTTTATGCAATCCATCAATGTTAATTTCTGAACTATAGGAAACATAATATGCCTCTTTCACTTCTCAAATACAGATTTACCTAATATTCTAAAACACAGTGGACAAGACTGGCTGCATTAAAACTATTATCTACTCTTTGCTAAATCATCATTATTGTCTTTGCTCTGAGTACACAATTGCCTTAGCCATGGCATCTCTCATAGAACCATGGACAGGAGACTGTGGTGTATATATATCACTGGAGGCTCTAAAGAAATGCCACTTGATCTATTCATTTTATAACATACACATTTTTAATATAGTTTTGGTAATTATATGTGTAATTAGCAAAGGGGTTTTAAATGTGAGTTTAAATAAAGACATCAATTAAAAAAAAAAACAAAAACATCGGGCAGTTCAGAGAAATGACAAATATACCTGCTTTTAAGTGACTTTAAAAAGCTAGTAAAGATATCCCTGTACAAAATCTTTACTTCATTCATCCCTAGGCCTTCCAAAATGACTAGGTTTTAGCCAGAAACAATGATTTTAGACTTTAAAAAAAGAAAACTGAATCTAGAAATAGTTTTATTAAAATTAGAAAATACTCCTAGGCCTTAAATTAAAATATATAGATATTATATTCGTCATATCTATACCACAAAATTATTTCTCCATAATTTTAAATACCCAGATAACCAATACAATAAAATCCACTTTAAAAGATGTATTTGGTCTATAACTTCAGAAATATTCAAATATGGACTAAATTTGATGGAATGTAAGGGTCTAATGAATATAGTATCGAAGGAGACATTTCCTCCAATCCTAAAATATTTGGGGGAATTTATGTTAACTACACAGTTTTCAGTACTAATTTGATCATAAGTTATGCTCATGTTATCTAATAATTTTCTAATAGGACAATATAATTCTCTTTCTTAGTCATATTTTCATTTAGCAGGTACTACTATGAATCAATTTGATAGGTGCTTTCATGCCTATCAACTTATTCAAGTCTTGAAAATTACATTAGTAAATAAGCAACCTCATTTATAGATATGAAGAGTGGAAAAGATTGTGCAGTTTATCTAGTTATTTTCAAAATGAAAGTTTAAAACTGGTATTGGCTGATTCAAAAGTCCATATTCTTAACTTATTTACTTATTAATAATATTAATAAATTATTAATAAAGAAATCATATTCTCAGAATTGTGGTTAGCTGGATACTAGTAGAGCTTTTGATTATATGTTTTGTTGGTTCACTCTTCTCTTTCTTTCCCCTATATCTCAGTGATCTATAAAATAGTTTGTATATTTAACACATTAGAATTGTCTAAAATGTATTATGCTATCAGTGTTGGTTAATTTGGACTTCATTCAACTACTTAGAAATGAATGAAATAACATTATAAAATAACCAACAGTATTGGTTAATTTAGACTTTCTGTGGCTAATTAAGATGAGTGAACTAGTTGATATTAACTCTTAATCCTTTTAACCAAGGATATAGCAAAACCAACAAACAAAAAAACAAAACCTATCCATTTACTCTGATTGTACTCAGAATTCTAAATTGTTATGATAAATACTAGAGGCCCGCTGTACAAAAATTTGTGCACTCAAGGAGGTCCCTCAGCCCGGCCTGTGCCCTCTGACAATCTGGGACCCCTCGAAAGATGTCCTCCTGCTGGTTAGGCTCCCCGGGGAATCAGGCCTAAGCTGACAGTCAGACATCCCTCTGGCAGCCCAGGGGCCCTCAGGGGATGTCCACTTGCCAGCAGGGAGCAGGCCTAAGCTGCAGTTGAACATCCTTAGCGCTGCTGAAGAGGCAGGAGAGGCCTCATACCACCACCACTGTACTGACAGCCATCAGTTCAGAGCTCCCCCTGTGGGAGTGAACTGACCAACAGGGGCAACTCCTGCATTGAGCATCTGCCCCCTGGTGGTCAGGGAGTGTCATAGTGACCAGTCATTCCCAGTGGTTCTGCTGTTAGGGTCAATTTGCACATTACCCTTTTATTATATAACATAGAGGCTTGGGTGAGCAGCGGCTGGTTTGCCCTGAAGGGTGTCCTGGATCAGTGTGGGGGTCCCACTGGGGTGCCTAGCCAGCCTGGGTGAGTGGCTAATGACTATTTGCAGGCTGGCCACAGCCCCTTCAAGGTGGGTGTCCCCCCCCCCCCCGGGGTGCCTAGCAAGCCTGGGTGAGGGTCTGAGGGCTGTTTGTAGGCTGGCCTCAGCCCCTTCAGGGAGGGGGGTCCTGCTGGGGTGCCTGGCCAGCCTGGGTGAGTGGCTGATGGCTGTTTGCAGGCTGGCCACAGCGTCTTCAAGGTGGGTGTCCCCCCTGTGGGGTGCCTGGCCAGCAAGGATGAGTGGCTGATGGCTATTTGCAGCGAGGCTGGCTGGAAGCAGGTATCTTGGATTTGTCTTCTGTAATTAAAACTTTAACCAGAGCCCAGGTCAGGTTGCTCCTGACAACCCAGGCTCCCAGTGCTTCCTTGAGCCCAAGCCAGCTGGAAGCAGGTATCTGGGGTTTATTTATATTCTACAATTGAAACTTTGTTGTCTTGAGCAGAGGCCACAGCCAGCCAAGGCAGGTGGGAACCTTAGCTTCCTCCATCTCCAAGGCAAGCCTCCTGCTTGTTCCAGCTCCGTGGCTGCTGGCCGCCATATTGGTTGGGTTAATTTGCATACAGTCACTCTGATTGGCTGGTGGGAGTGGCGATTGGCTGGTGGGCATGACTTAGGTGTAGAGGAGTGACACCAATTTGCATATTACTCTTTTATTGGATTAGATTAGATTCTGTGTATCTTATACTCTGTAGGGACCCTGATCCTATCTACATATAATATTAATTTTCTTAAAGAAGGATAATCAATGTTTATTAAAAATAATTATAAATTTATTGAATTGTGATTGTCCAGAATTCTTTGTTTTCTTAAGTACTGAAATTCTTCCTCCCAATATACAAAAATATCTGTTAGTGGTTATTAATTTAATTTGATTTGCTTTTCTGTTTGAGTGACTCTGATGTCTCATGTCTATTTAACCTCTGGCTAATCTTATTGTTTTGCTCTTAGTCAATAATAAAGGAATGATTTTAGGATAACTTAGGATGCTGCTAGGAACAAACAGCTCTTAGTTATAAACTCTGGTCCAAAAAGAGTTTCTGTATTATACAGAATTAGCCCAACAGTCCTTTCTGAAACTTTACCTCTTCTGATGGCACTGATATGAATAGTTTTAGTTGCTAAAGTTAATCTTTATTTATTGGCATCTTATACACTCTAATTGTTTAGATTTTCATGGCATCCCAGAGAATGTCTGAGGTTCTTTGAGAATGTTTACCAAGGCTCTAACATCAATCCATGAAAGATGCCAGACTGTGTTTAGCCTTAGGTGGTGGATCAGATGTAAACCCTCCAGAGCCTCTTTGACAGTTCAATTTATTTCAAAGTGGTCAGGAATCTGGATCCTATACTCATACAAATAATTGTCTTTCTTTTCTGTTTTTGGTGTGTGTTTTTTAAGTTCTCAATGTTTTAGTGAAAATTCTTGATATGGCAGTGAAAGCAGGAAAAAATCAAAGAGAAATTGGAGCCCTCCCCTCCAGTCCCTCTTGTAGAGGTCACAGACTGAAAGGTATCCTGACTCAAGGTTATAAATAAAATGATTTCAGATGGCTTAATTGGCCTTGTTTCTAATTCCTCCTGCAGCCTGCCTGCTTTACTGGTGCATGGTTTATTTAAAGATATGGATAAAAGTAACTGGCCCACAATTAATACACACGCACACACACACACACACACACACACATGATATTGCAATTCAAAAGGAGAGGAATGTATGATTTAGAAATGCTTGAAGATAATTGTGTCCCCTCAAACCACAGAGGTTCTTATTCCCTAGATGTTACTAAATCATTAGTACCTAGTGTCAAATGTAAGGAAATTTTAGCTGTGATCTATAGGCCAGTATTGAATTAAAGATGGCACCATAAATATGAGCTCTATTAAACCCTAATGGCATGGACATTGAGTAAATATTGAACTTTTAGAAGAGGAATTTTATTTTTATTTATTTTCTGTTGAGTGATTAAAAAATAAATGTATCTTTATTGTTAAAAGTATTACAGATGTCCCCTTCCCCCACCCCTTGACCTCCCTCCACCTCATACCCCTGCTCCCCACTCCAACCCCCACTCCCCATGCAGGCCTTCACTACACTATTATCTGAGTTCATAGGTTATATATATTAATTCTTTGGTTAATTTTAATAAAAGCATTTTATAATATAGAATTTAAAAAAACCTTAAAATAAAGCCTGGGGAAAATTTCCCTTCAATAACAAGCACTTGATATTTATTGGGCATTTCCTAGGAACCAGATTTTAATGTTGAACAAATAGGTATGGACAGCACTCACAGAGTTTACAATCTAAACCTCTATAGCCCAGTATAAATCTCTGCAGTGATGGAAATGTCTGTGTGTTTGTTTTTTAACTGCACTTTCCAATATACATATAGTAGCAATTAGCCATATGTGACTATTGACAAATATTAATTTCTTGACCAAATTCTACTAGGGCTCCCCTGAACTTTTCTAAAGGACCTCAAATCAACTTTTGTACTTCTGTTTTTTTCTCTGCATTGCCCAATTATAGCAAGAATTCTGCTAAGTTTGTTTATCTGGAATCCTCCTTATTCCATATCTGCTCATCTTCATTATCTAAGTAGGTTCCTCATCCTCCATCATCCTGCAAGTGTCATTTATCACCCTGTCTTGCTTTCAGCAAGAATCCTGCCAGGTCAGTTTACCCACTGACCTCCACCTTGCTCATTGGCTATAAATTCCCATTTGCCCATGTGGTATTCAAAACTGCTCTCTATTGAGATTTATTTTTCCCTATTATAGTACTTCTGATTAAAATCTTCTTACAACTTAACCACAATCCAGCTTTGATTTTTCTTTAACATTACTGAGCACTTGAGATGTGACTAATGTGACTTAGAAATTTTATATATATATATATATATATATATATATATATATATATATATATACACTAGGGGCACAAAAATCTGTGCACTCGGGGGCACCCCTCAGCCCAGCCTGTGCCCTCTTACAGTCTGGGACCCCTCGGAGGATGTCCACTGGCTGGCATGCCTGGCCAGCCTGGATGAGGGCTGATGGCTGTTTGCAGGCTGGCCAAGCCCCCCAATGGGGACCCTCACCCCATGGGGGTGTGGCCAGCCTGGGTGAGGGGCTGAGGGCCGTTTTCAAGCTGCCCACAGCCCCTCCGGAGTTTGGGTCCCTACTGGGGTGCCTGAGTGAGGGGATGAGGGACGTTTTCAGGCTGCCCACAGTCCCACCCAGGCAGTCCACCAGCCTGATGGCAGCCACTCATTCCCTCAGTAGTCCTGCAGGTACTATCTCTGGAGAACAGGACAGGCACTGACAGACTGGAGCCACTGGCATGATCCCAACAGCACCGCCAGCCTCCTGGAAGTCGGCCTGGGACACCATGGCTGCTTCCCCTCCCTACACACTCTGTAAGGAAGAAATGATATATAAGTGGCCACCAGGTGGCTCCTGACAACTGGTGTGAACATCAGCAGTAAGGATCTGGATCCTGGGCTGCCAAGGGGATCCCACCACCTACCCAGAGGGAGAATTGCATCCTGGCTCCCCTTTACTCCCCTCAGGACAGGTGACAGATGCAGGGCTCACAACTGGTAAGCGCCGCTATAGCTGTGTGAGACTCTCCCAATCAGGACTGACTGGGCAGGAGCCTGCAGCAGGCACAGTAGAGCCAGGATGAGCAGGAGCAGCAGGCAAGAGCAGCAGGAAGCTTTGGACTGCTGGGTTAGGCCCAATCCCCACAGGCTACTCTGAGGGACCCTACCCATGCACAAATTCGTGCACTGGGCCTCTAGTGGGTATATAAATATACATAGATATATGCATGTCTATATGCATACATATATACAACGCATGTCTATTTAAATGTATATAATAAACATAAATATATCAAACCTGTATTATACTCACTTGCACATAATTATGTATATTATATTACTTATATAAACATGATAGGTATAGATGTGCATATATTTATACACATGTGTACATACATAGATGTTTCCTTGTGAGTTTATAAAATCATCTAGTTTTACTGAGTGGCAAACTGCTCAAAAACATAGTGATTTAAAACAATAACGCATTTATTTAATTTTATTGCATTTTAGCAATGTGTGCTGGTTTCAGCTGGATGTTTTTTCTGGTTTCTGCTGGGCTCACTCATGCCTCTGCAGGTGCTGGTCAGCTGGGAGTTAGTTGATTGTTGGCTGGGTCACACAGCTCTTCTCCATGTAGTCTTTCATTATCCAAGAGGCCATCCCTGTCTTGTACACTTGGTTGAAACATAAGAGGTCCCCAGAGCAAGAGAAAGTATGTAAGGCCTTTTACAACCCAAGTTTAAAACTTGAACAACTTTGCTTTTTCCACCTCCTACTTATTATAGGAAGTCACTAGGCCAGTTCAGATTCAAGGAGTTGAGAAATACATTGGGAAGGGAAAAATCTGGATCCATTTTTTTGAAATCTGCATTATACAACTTTTAGAAAAAATCTGTTTGGCTAGTTATTCCCTAAAATTTTCATATGTTCAACAATAGTTTCATTATTTGTGTTTCTATCCTCTCCCTCCACCCCTTGTGTAAACTGAATGTTGGTCACCATTTCAATAGGGAAAGACCATGTCTGTGTGGATCGCAATTCTTTTACACTTCATAACATGCAAATGTGTCAGCTAGCCCTCCTTTTCTTCAGAGGATTTCCATGAATCTGTGCAAATTTTTAACATCATTGTCATAGACCTGTTATGCTCTTCGCTACTGGTTTTCTTGCTCTTATGTGACCTCTTGAAGACAGTCCCTTTATCTTACTTATATTTGTCGCCCTTGAACTTGTAACTTTGTCTGGACATAATAAAGTATTAATAATTCTCAGTCAATAATTTCATGAAAGATTGCATAAATGACTGTGCTGGAGCTTAGCATGCTTCTTAATAGGAAATTGGTATTTAGAGTAAAGACATAATTGTAAAGGATTTCCAGAAACTCTAAAATTGTGTTGTTACATTGAGTACAAAGGTAAAATTTTCAAATAGAAAAGCATAAATTTAATGCCACGTCCCTTTTCTCACTTTAGTCCCTCCCTTGGGGCTTAGTGAACTTATGTTGACCCATCTAGATTTTCCTCTGAATTGTGTATTTTATTCTGTAATTAAACCAGCTTTTAGTTCAAATCAGGGAGCTTTCTTTGGAGGTATCATGAGATAATAAGTGGCCATATACCCAATTTTCCTGGGACACACACCCAGTTTAGTGTCTGCTTTCTCTGTGTATTATCAATGCCCTCCTTTATTCCAAAATTATTGTGTGTAGTGGACCATAAATTATATGATTTCCCTAAATATAGCTTTTCAATGCGATGCCAGTAGAAGACTTAAGGTTGAAAAATAATCTCCGTGGCATTGTGATCATAACTGTTTGAACAGGAATAAGTCACCGAACATCACTACACCATTTCCTCACTGCTCTTCGGGAATTTGTATGATAGACCACAGAAAGGACTAGGCAATGCATGCAGCACCTCAATTAAAGGTCACCAGCACAGTGGCTTGTGTGTAGATGAATTCTTTTGTGTCGTAGATACTATAACCGATAAATAATTTATTAGGTAAATGGGAAACTTCCCCAGAGAGCATGGCAAAATCATTGGGTTAAAATGCATGATAAAAATGGCATTAAACCTTTTACCTAGGGAGAAAGACCTCCTTGGCCTTTCTGCACTTGTGCCTTCTTCACTTTCACAGCTGACCTGGAGTGACAAAGATGCTATGTGTTCCTAATGGAGCTGGGCTCTGGGAATATGGTACTTAATCCTGGCATGTGTAGTAATGGTGAGTCCCAGCGGTGCCCACTAAAGGCTAAAGCTCGAGTGCAATCCCATGGTGTGTGTTGATTTTGTATTTAAATACATGTTTCCATAGATAGCTCATGCCCTGAGATTATATTTCAGTTATAGGGTAATTAGTAAAAATATCTTTTAAAAATATGAGACTATACAGCATTTAGCTGATGCCTTGTCAGTCTTGTAATGATGTCATAATATTCTTCTGTTTTCTAAAATTGCAAATCTGCATATACAGTGTTCTGAAAAATCTACCAGCCAAAGCTTTATAATATCATCAAAGACTAATCAGTGAATTTAACTATAGAATGAGATTCTCTGGTTAAATATATGGTTTCCAAAGAAAATGTATACATGAAATAATTATAAAAGCAGTGTTTATTAAAATACATTTAATTTTCAAAATTGAGCTATCAGCTGATAAATTGTGCATACATTTTTTTTTGGGGGGGGGGCACCTTGTATAGATTAAGCTACTTCTTCAGCAAACTGACTAGCAAATTTTGCCAAAAAGTATGTTTGACTTATTTCCCTCATAAACTCATAGTTTTTATGGTTGCTAACTCTTCAACTTTATTTTCTATTCCTTTTTGCCCTTCCTTTCTTCATTCCTTGCTTCTCCCCTCCCTCCCTCCCTTCTCACTTCTCTCCCTTCCTCCTTTTGTTCTTGTTTCATAAATGCAGGCTTTAAGGGACAGAATTGATAGTGTCAGGGTGAAGTATAGTTACATATTCTTTTTTTTTTTTTTTGGATTGATCTATTTTTTGTTTTGTTTTTTAAATTTTGTTTTATTGCTTAAAGTATTACAAAGAGTGTTAAATACTCTCCATTTTTCCCTTTGACCTTCCCTCCTCCTCCCCTACCCCCCAGTGTCTTGTGTCCATTGTTTATGCTTATTCTGTAAAGAATAATATCTTAAAACAGTAAAGAGAGGCACTACAACAAATACCATGCTTTCTTACAAAACTTTCATTAGAATTAATGCATGGCTTTGGCATTCAGAAATATGTGCATGTATTTATAGTTTATTGGTAAGGCAGCTTATCCATTCATAATCAATATTTTAGCTTCTCTAACCTTTTAAAGTGTAGACTTCTTTGTTGTTTTCTGTCCAAACTTTCTCTCTATTGCTGCTTTTTCCAGAAGAGGCACCATGAAGGGGTCTCATGGCCTCATCCATCTGGAATAAATATCATTTGGAGAGAGAGAACAAGAAAAAATCAAAGTATTTTTTATATTTAGCAATAATTACTATTCTTTCTTTTCTTAGATTAAATAATTTTTCATCATGGTTTGATCAAGCACTTTTTGCCACATGTTTTTAAAAGTAATATTTGTAAATAATACCTGGAAACTTTAAATAAAGGAAACATTTGAGGGCTGAAAGAATATACTTAGTTCTGTTTCTGTTTCTGCTCTTAAATTTTGCATTTCTATCTATGTCTGGCTAGTGAAAACTTCCTTTTCTTACTTAATGTCTGAATCATTGCAAGAAAATTCACTCACACAAGGTAATATAAAAATATGTGTTTTTCTATTCACCAATCTATAAACTTGAACTTTGCCTCCTTTTATTGAATAACTGTTACTTTCCGCTAGGCTCTACACTAAGTTGAAGAAAATTCAAGCCTCTGCCACATAGAGGGGAAAAAGTAGCCTAACTTTGGAAATGGTTTGAGAAACGCATCTTAAGGTGATAGTCATCAGCTGTCATTTGAAACACCTACTACATTCCCTGGCTTCGCTGTGTCTGTTTGCCAGTAGCAAACAGATATTTTTACTTATCAATGAGTGTGAAACTGTACACACATGGTGTCTATGCATTTCTCTTTCATTTTTAAACATTAGTCAGTTTATTCTCTGGGAATGTTTAGTTGGAGGATGAGGACTGAAGAACATGTCAGTTAGATAAGATAAGAATAAACACTAGGCGAGTTGGTTCATCCAATGTTTAAACTAATTTTCAGTCACCCCCTGGATTGTCATCAGGCCTAGTGAAGCAGGGAGGAGGAACAAGGACACCGCTGCTCTTTCCTACAGGGAGGCTACTCAAATATACTGGTGGCAGGCATTATGAAAATAAGGTAAAAAGAGGCAGAAGTCTGTGGGGCAGGAGGGCAGAGATGGGCAGAGTTAGCATTACTTCAGGTAAAGTGGCCAGACAAGGGCACTTTGTGGAGGCGACTCTTAGTGTGTGCTTTGTCAGGAGAAACCAACAGCTGTCTAAAGATCTGGGGGGATGCCTCAGGAGCAGCTGGGGGTGCTGGGGTAAAGGCTCTCAGACCAGATGAAGCTTAGCTTATTCACAAAATGTTACAAGGGCTGTGTGACTGGAAAGGTGTCACCAAAAGGGCCACGGAGGGAATGGTGACTGGTGTTGAGCAGGTAGCAGGTTCATTTAAAGCAGTTTGAGGGCTTTAGTCCGGGCATGCGTTGAACTTCTATATATTTCTAGAAAAACAACTCCAGCTATTGGTTGGAGAAGGACTACAGAGAGACATGAGTATCTTTAAGGAAGAATCCACTCTCAATGACTTATGTAGTCCACATTGCAGGTAATATAATCTGACAGGTTTAAAACATGCATGTATAATGTGTATATCTGAAGAGGTGTAATGGTGTGAGTTGCAAACATGAGACACTATATCTGCATATTCCAACATGCTGCTATGGAAAATAATAAATTTAACAATTCTTTTGGGAGAGATTGAGCCTGTGGTATACCATTTAGTGCCATGTTATTAATGAATTTGAGTTTTAAGAACAGGATAAAACTACTTGAAATTTCATCTGTCAAAAATATTGGGGGAAAGGGAGAAGTACGTATGTATTTTGGTTATAATATAACTAACATGATTTTTCTTTTAATATAAAATTCATTTCTAAAATTTGAGTTTCAAAAAGTTTTCAACAATTGTAACATCTATGAAATAGGGGATCTTTTCTATCCTCAGATGGTGATGGTTTCTCCCATCTCTGAACCTGCAGTAGAAGTTAAACTCTCTCCCATAGGCAATAGAATACTTTTGTGTGATTTTAAGTTGTATCCTCATTTTATCTTCCTGATGAGACGTGAAACTGTTGAAAACAGAATCTTGCTTTTTTAATCATTAATGTCACTTGGTTCAGTGGAATCGGTGCTTGGATAAATAACCGTAGGTCTTCACCTTCCTAATTCCCACCTCAGTTAATCTTAATAATGGTATCATTTTTAACCTGAGCCTGGGATCCAAGAAAACCCTATTTGAAAACATGAGAACTCCCTACTTATCAGCTAGTGGGACTTGGAGAAAATATCCATTGGAGTTGATAGGTTTAAGCTAGAAAACATAGAAATAATTTTCCTCTTCTTATTCTATTACTTTCTGTTAGGCATGTGTAAGTTATTTATTTTGTTTTCATTATTTTGATTGCTTTATTCTTCAGTGTCTATTACTATACTAGAGGCCCAGTGCACAAAATTCATGCATGGAGTGGGAGTGGGGGGTGAGGGGGGTGTCCTTTGGCCCAACCTGCACCCTTTCCAATGTGGGACTCTTTGAGGGATGTCTGACTGCCCGTTTAGGCCCGATCTCACCGTGGATCAGTTCTAAATGAGCAGTCAGACATCCCTTTCACAATCCAGGACTGCTGGTTCCTGACCTCTCACCTGCTGATTGCCTCTACTCCCCTGCCAGCCTGATCAATGCCTAACTTCTCCTGTGCCAGCCTGATTGCCCCAATTGCCCTCCCCCTGCCAGGACGGTCCCCCCCAACACCCTCCCCTGCAGACCTGAGTCCCCCCCAAACTGCCCTCACCTGCAGACCTGGGTCCCCCCAACTGTCCTCCTCTGTAGGCCTGGGTCCCTTCTAACTGCCTTCCCCTGCAGGACTGGGTTCTCCTCAACTGTCCTCCCCTGCCAGCCCGGGTCCCCCCAACTGCCGTCCTCTCCCAGCCTGGCCCCCCAACTGTCCTCCCCTGCAGTCCTGGGTCCCCCACAACTGCTCTCCCTTGCTGGCCATCTTGTGGCAGCCATCTTTGACCATATGAGGGAAGCCATCTTGTGATGGTTAATTTGCATATTAGTCTTTTATTAAATAGGATTTTCAGATCTATTTCTCTATGAGCACCTTATAATTTAGTCTTCACTTATGAGATAATTTTGTCTTTTTCTTAACATTTTGAATCATTTTAATCAACTCTAGCTTTATATTGTTAGTTTTCTAATAATTTATATTCTAAGTTTTAACCTTCTGATTTGGTGTGTACTACATATCTGCCAAAGGATGTTTGTTTAATTTATGTTGGTATATTGAATTACAACTTTATTTTGTTTCATAGTTAAGGCTTTCATTAATACTTTGATCAGTTGCATAGATTTGATTATCACTTTGTTCTTGTCTCTTTTATCAATTTACATGAGTATTTCCTGCCATTTTATTGTTGTCCATTTTTAAGCGGTGGTTCTCAACCTTCTGGCCCTTTAAATACAGTTCCTCATGCTGTGACCCAACCATAAAATTATTTCATTGCTACTTCATAACTGTAATGTGGCTACTGTTATGAATTATAATGTAAATAGCTGATATGCAGTATGGTCTTGGACGACCCCTGTGAAAGAGTCATTCAACCACCAAAGGGGTCGAAACCCAAAGGGGTCGAGAACCACTGCATAGAGTTTCCTGGACCAGTAATAACAAATGATATGTGGGAAAAGGATAAGGATTTGAATAGTGTGTCAGGTCTCTTACTTTAGTTGAACTTTTTTATTAATATAGAAATGTTTAATTTCTTTAATAAACTCCACTTATAGGGAACAGGTTGGTGCAGCGTCTGATTCCATGATCTGTTTTTGTTTCTGTTGGACACTCAATGATCACTGCTTTCTCTTCTTTCCTCACCAGGTCCCCACTGAGCACCACCACCTTCCGAGTGGCTTTCATCTGCTCCAGAAGCTTACTTTCTCAGAATTACTACCTAAGAGCCTCTGTACTTTCAGACCTCTTTCTTTGGAAGCAGTCAGAGTCCCAATTCACAAGAATTAAATTGTTCTGCTTTTTTGTGTTTCCCATTAAGGATAGGACCAACTACTTTGGGAAATTAGGTTGTCTATGTTGTGTGACCACTGTAAATAATCATCTCTTCGCTGTTGCAACATAAACCCAAATTCACACTTCCTGGTTGTCAGAGATTACTTCTGGTTTCAGGTATTCATTCTTGTAATCACATATACATAGAAATTTCTGAATTATTTTCTCTGTTTATGCTATATATGTGAGTTATGGATGTCTTTATTTGCTCTCTTTTTTAAAAGTCCCTTTTTAAATATATCTTTTTATTGAATTTTTTAAAGAGAAAGGAAAAGAGAGAGAGAAAGAAGCATCGATGTGAAAGAGAAATATTGACCGGTTCCCTCTGTACCTACCGGGACCAAGGACCGAACCTTTAACCTATCCATGTGCCCTGACCTGGAATCAAACTGGAAACTTTTCAATGCATGGGATGATGCCCAACAAACTGGGCCACATCATCCAAGTCTGCTCTTTTTTGTGAACTATATGGTCTGTGAAGATTTGCGGACATATATTGAGATGCTGCATTAAATCCACCATGGGGACCATGTACAGTGACATTTAAAACCATTAAATAACTGTTCCATCATTTATTATTTCATCTTTATTTTAGAATACCCAACTTGCTTATTTTACATTCTTTGAAATCCAAGAGATTTTCTTTGTTGCTCCCAACACTTGGAAAATACCCAGTTTTAGATTTATGTACTAAATTAACATTCACCTTCAAGAGAACACTAATTAATTCAACTAATTCTTTTATGACTCAATATATATATATATATCCATACCTAGCACATAAATGTTCTCTGAAAGAATTTGTACTATAAAAATCATGCTCTGGAGATAATTATCCATGTTTGAAAACTGTTCTAAGTGGGTTAAGTCAATGATACCTATCTATAAGTGACTCCATACCTTCAAGTGCCAACACTATTACTAAGCTACTAAAGAAATCAAAATCTTTGAAGAAGGAAATTGTGCAGTGTTCAGAATGAGTTTTTGCATCAGCTAGATTTGTTTCAGTTTAATTTTGGTACTTTCCAGACCCTCTCTAAGTTAGTTATACTATAGTAGATTTTATTTTTAATCATAAAGCAGATTTACACTAATAAAAGAGAAACATGCAAATTGGTGTCACTCCACTATACTCCAAGACACACCCACCAGCCAATCAGAGAGACTATATGCAAATTAACCCAAGAAGATGGCGCCAGCAGCCATGGAGCTGGAGCAAGGAGGAGGCTTGGTTGCCAGATGGAGGAAGCCAAGCTTCCCACCTGCCCTGCCCAGCTGTGGCCTCTGCTCAAGGCAACAAAGTTTCAATTATAGAAGATAAATAAATTCCAGCCTCACTGGGAGCTTGGGTCACTGGGGGCCATGGCCAGCCTGCAAACAGCCATCAGACCCTCACCCAGGCTGGCCAAGCACCTCAGCGAGGACCCCCACCCTGAAGGGGCTGTGGCCAACCTGAAAACAGCCATGTGCCCCTCCCGGTCTCCTCAGCAATGCTAAGGATGTCCAACCTCAGCTTAGGCCAGCTCCCCACTGTCAAGTGGCATCCCGTGAGGGTTCCCAGGCTGCCAGAGGAATATCTGACTGCCAGCTTAGACCCGATCCCCTGGCCTAAGCCAGCAGATGGACATCCCCCAAGAGGTCCCAGACTGCGAAAGGGCACAAGCTGGGCTGAGGGATCACCCGAGTGCACAAATTTTTGTGCACTGGGCCTCTAGTATAATAATATCTACACCATGAAATATTTGTCATATTTAAAATGAGATAATATATTAAAAGCATCTGGCAGAATGTTAGATGGAAATATACACACAAAAGAAAGAAAAGTCTCCCTCTTGCCTTAGGAGGAATTAATATTAAACCACTATTGTTTCTCTAACTCTAGCTACCCTTTAATTTATCCAACATTAGTTTCTCTCACCCTAGATCACTGTGATATAAATGGTATATTTATTAAAAATTTACAAACATCGATATTGTGGTAATTGACTACTTGGTGCTATGGATTGTAATTTCCATCTTCATATGGAGGAAATGTGATAGAAAAGACTTCCTCCCAATTCTTGTTGCTTGGGGAACTCCAGTTCCCTTCTTCTCTGTCAATTAAGTTTTTATTCGCTGAAAAGTTATTTTCTAAAAGCTCATCAATTACATGAACAAAGGATATAATACTTTAAATGCAGTAATTGTGATTTAAACAAATATAATATAGCTTCTAGTGGGATTTATAGTACCCAGTAGTCATCCTGGAATATACTTGCTTGTGAAATGAATAGGATTTTGTATCTGAAGAAACAAATCTGCACACATACAAAAAAATCAATGTTTCTCATGATACAGACTTGGTACTATTACTGGGAATACTCCTGCTGACACAACCTAGTTAAAATAGTATGATTTACTTGCCTATGTGCATAGTGCTTTTTGAGTTAAAACTGCCACTTATAACATACAAAGGGAAACAATGACCTTCCTGATTTTGCAACCATCAAAGATACCTTTTGCTCTGCTCCCCTTCCAAGCCCTGATGCATGAGCCTTCCTCTGGCTACTTAAACACCTCTTAGATTTGAAAAAACAAAATGGTGGGGAGAGAGTGAAGAAAGAGAGGTGTAAAGCACAGTCTGTCACAGAACCTCTACTGAAAAATCCTCAACAAGCAGAATGAATTGAAAAATTCAAGCATGACTAAAGAGTACATTCCCCACTAGTCAGTAGATTTTGCTTCCTATTTGTCACTGCCACCTTGGAGAGCGGTAAGCATTAATAATGCATGGGTGCTAGGAATGTATTAGCAACTAACCTTGCGAAGAAAATCAGCTGGGGACCCAGAAGAGCTGTAAAATGAAAGAGAGAGAGGGGAAGAGAGAGACAGACAAAAAGGCAGAGTGAGTATACACACATGCTCTGAGGAATCCTTATTTATTGAAGAGCTGTGGAGAGCAGTGTCAGGTGTGTAGGCAACTACATATCATTGTAAATGGAAAATAGAAATCCTTAGAATGGGGCCATAATTTAGTTCATTGATCAAGCTCACAAATTTCCACACCTGCATTAGGTTTATTATTCACCTTTATATATCATAAAGAAATACACCTGGGAGATTAGTGTGTTTATTCACTAATGGAAATAAGGAGTTTTAGTAAATAATATCTTAGACATCTTTTTAAAGAAAATGAGCAAAGTTTTAAATGTGTCATGTGGCGAGTTGCGCTCTACTTTCGTATGTAATATACGTTGCAGATAATTTATTCTGATATGTGAATGCCAAGTCTGATTCCGGAATACCTATACAACAAGCAAGCAAACAAGCAAACAACTAGAGACATTATAGCTCAAAGCAGTGAGGTCCAGTAAGGTTGCTCAGGTTTCAAAAGAAAACTTTAATTTTATAAAAAATTGCATTTAACAATTCTAAATGGAAACCAACTCGGATTTTTGTGAAATTGTGAGTAGTCTGTGAAGTTGCCACCACATGACTGGTCTGCACTGGTGGTTCAGGGCATTTTATGGGGAATACGGACTTCACCCAGAAAGTGCTCCAAGCCCTATCTTTTCCCCTTCCTCTAACCCACCACCCCGCCTAATACATCTCAGTACCGTACCCACCCCACAATGATGTGTCAATTTATTGTGAAACCTGATTTATAAACATTTATATTCTAAGCCTATATACTTCAAATTGTTGAATTAAATTATTTTACTGGGATTTTCACTTTACTATCTAAAATTTTATACCTAAAAATTTGGGAAGATTTTATTAAACATGAAAATATGTGAACATGAAATCTTTTTAATTTGTTTACGAATAAGTGTTTAGAACTGTTTCCTTTTTTTCTTAATTTTATTATAAGAATGTCAACCATAGTGAATAGTTGGAACAATTTTCTATCTATTTCAGTATATCCCATATTTTCAACACATAGATTATACAATTAATACTTAACTGTACTTGATTTATCACAGTGTCTAATTCCCTTCTCAGTCATCCACTAATATATTTCATTATATTTTTACATCTCAAAATAAGTTGCAAATATTACTAGACTTCCTCCTAGTTTGACATTCCTGTCATTAACTAAATTTCAATGTTTATTTATACATATTTATGTAAAATTTACATACAATGAAAGAATCAAATCATAGTTACATAAACCATTTGAGTTCTGTCAACTGCATACAATTGTGTAAACCAAATCCTATTCAAGATATTGAATGTTGTTATTGACTTATTTACCATTTTCTTAGTTCAGTGACATTTACTTTTGAAGAAAAAAGTAAATCCAATGACTACAGCTAACAGATTCTCCCACAGAAAGTGCTTATTCAAGATTCAAGAAGACTAGATTTTGGCACCCTAAGATGATCATGTGTTTAAGATATGAAGATTCTAAGCGAATTGCTTCACTACCACTTTCTCATATTCATTACAATTGTTCTCTTGAGAAATGAGTAATTTCATCCTATTAGTTTCTTAACTGGTTTTGTTGAACTTAAGTAAATTTTTACACATCTTCCTTAATTATTATCATTATTATCATTATTATTCTTTCACTTAATTTCTCATTTGGGAAAGCATCCCAGAATAATTTTAGTTTATTGTGGCAATCTTCCTCTGCAAAGCTATTTTCTTCCCCTTACCCTCCCCCAATGCACTATTATACAATCAAAGGAACCTAATGGGATAGTGACTAAATTCCACTGGGTTGTTTAAAGCTCACAATATATACTTGTTAAATGTTTTTACCCCAAAGAATTTCAGAGATAAATGAATGATATGTAAATGACTTCTTTACACTGACTCACATGTTAGCTGATAAACAGTCTTTGAAGCAAATAAAATAATATTATATACACTTATTTTTTCAAAAATGTATTTAAAGTGTTATTTTCAACTCACATGGGTCATAAATAGTAAATATATCTCAAAAATGAGATTATTCAAACTTAAAAATGATATACCTTTAAATTTTAAAATCACTTCATTTATTGAAGGCTTGCCCTGTCCAATCATATATATATAGTCATCAGAAGCAAGATCTGCCTTGGAGTTAGAGAAACTTTTCTTTATTTCACATCTATGTCCTCTTTGCTTAGTTGGTTAGATTTATTGGCTTATTGTGAGTCTCCCACCTTCTTTTTTATTATGAAAAGTATTTGCCAATTTGGCAAGCACTTTAGATTTGATAACTTGAAGCATCCGTTACAGGAGTTTTTTTGTAAGCAGGCCTGTTATAGGTCCTCACTTCTATTCCACAACCCCAGAGGAGAGAGAGCACTAAGAAGCATCAGCCTATGCAAGTGGTGGCGGTAGCAGCACATCCTGAAACACAACTCACTGCAGTCACAGACTTCACACCTCTTCCTGCTACTTTGAACAGATGCAGGAAAGTGGATGAAGAAAGATGGGGAAAACTGAGTAGTAAAACATGGGGAAAGATTAAGAACTTTAACCCTTACCAGGACTATTCCATTTCTGCATATATTACATTATTAACAATAAATAAAGGACCTTGTGTGCATATATGCATGGCTCATGGACACAGACAGTGGGGCAGTGAGGGCCTGGGGCAAAGGGCAGGGGCGGGCTGGAGGGGTCAATGGAGGAAAAAAAAGGGGACATATGTAATACTTTCCACAATAAAGAATTATGAAAACAAATTTTAAAAAAATTAACCAAAACATAAAACAAACAGAACCAATAAAGTAAAATAAAACAACAAATAATATAATTAGCTAAATTATTTAAAATTATTTATTTTACTTTTAAGCCTCTGGAAGACAAAAAGCTTCTAACTTTTAAAATTTTCACAAATAGCAAATGCAATACTCTACACATATTGCACGTTCGATTATTTCAAATTGGTAAGGAAAGGAGATTATTTGTTGTTTGGTCAGTTTGATAGGAGACTATTATAACTCATTTTTCTCTTTTGCTGACACATCTTTTACTTGTTTCTAATGCCAAAGAAAGGAGAGCAATGCAATATATATATATATATATATATATATATATATATATATATATATATATATATTGAGAATTGAAAAGGAAGAGCAATGAAGCATTTTGTCTACTTTTGGGTTTTTTTGTTTTGGGAGTTATTTTTGGATAAAATTTTGTTTAACACAGTAAGAAATGTATGTGGGAGAAGCTATACATTTTTATAAGTTAAAAAGGCTATTTTTCAACACACAATATGAAGACATTTTCACAAAACTTTTAAAAGACTTAAATACCATCTAATATGCACCTGTAGAAACAAATTATTTGATTAAAAATCATAATCATGTACCCATTTGAGCTTAATTCTTCAACTTTACAAAATAGTTAATCTAATTCTTAAAAGTAAATGAACCATTGGAAATAGCTGATAGCCTTGTGCACTTTGTTAACATTTTTCAGTATTTTAACAGAAATTCAATTTCTTTGACTTTAAGTGAAGGATTATGATTAATTCATTTTTCCCAAAGGGGTGTATAGAACCTGGCCTTCCTTTCCCAGCGAGAAAAGGTGATTTTAATTTACAGAATAAGATTTCCTTATTGCTGGCTTAAAACTGTGAATACTTTGCTACTGTTGCTGCTGCTGTTGTTTAATGCAATCCCAATAGGATATTATCCTATTCCTCTTTATACATTTTTTTTAAACTACTGAACTGACCCAATTTTAATATTTTATTTTAGGATCTATTTCAGTAACTTTTTAAAAAAACAAAATATATAGTATACCGAGGAAATATTAACCAGAAAAGTTTAATGAAAAAATCATTATAGTGGTGCTATAGACCTACAGAAAGCCAGAGGATGTGCCATTCTTATGAACAAGAGCTGTGCAGTAAACCCTTAACTTAACAGACTTCAGCTTTCACGGACAAAATTTCCGGATCATATGTCATATGTGAAGATGAACATCCTGTTAACTTTAAAATGCTTTTAACTAAGATTTGTTTATAATTAAATTAGCAGGCTATTTTTTGTTATTAATTAACTTTTATTTTTAACAAAGTTTAGCAATTAGGCCATATGTTGGAGAAACACTGTAGTAATTTTGTCAACATAAATAAATATTACATATCTATAGCTATAGTCTACATATTTATAGCTAAGAGACACATCTCAGGAACAACGTTTGGGAAATGACTAGCACATGATCATACCTCATCACAGTGATTGGTCCTGCTGTCACATGGCATGACTTTCTGCAAGAGTCTTAATGTGCGCCCACCAATGTTCTGAGGCACACTAAGCCAGGCCCCAGAGTGTGCATCTGTGTACTCACAGTGACTGGTGAATGCATGCATTTATTAGACTTATTAAGTATAAATTTATAATTACTATAACACAGAAAACTTTTCTGTAAGGTTTAATTTTCATGTATACTTAATTTTAATTATAGAAATGTGTCTACATAAAGAAAAAGAGATAAACAAATTTATCAACTTTTTAACAAATGCATTTGGAAAACCTACTTCATTATATAATGGATTTTCAGCTTTAATAGACACCCCCTTGCCCAAATTAGTCCTTTATGTTGAGGTTTTACTATACTTTTCTTGGAGTTAAATTCAAGGTTATCCACTTTCCCTCTAGTTAGAATGTGCAAAATCCTAACATTTTCTTGTTGCAATAAATTGCTGGTTAATAAATTGATGATTTTCCATTACAATTATTTTAGTAATAAAATTAGTAGCTAAGATTTTTCTTTATCACCCCATTAAAATATATATTATCTCAAATATGCAAATAGGAGCCCGTTAAAAGAGGTAGCATAAAACATAAAAATAAAAAAACTTACATAATAAGTTATATAAATATATACAGTACATAAAAAAATGTGAAATAAGAAATGGAAAAAAAAAGAGCAAACCAAGATGAATATGAAATGCTGAGAGGGTATGAGGATTGCAGTTTTAAATGGGTGTTTAAAGTATAATCTTTATGGAGACGTTAACATCTGAGCAACAAGTTGAAGGAGGTGAGTGATTAAATCATGTCAATATTGGGAAACTAAATAAAATCTCTGAGAAGCTCTGGCCTTCATGCTAATGGGACTGCCAGGAAGCCGAGTAGCAAGGCATGGGACTTCATTATACAACTGTACTTGGAAATATCCCCAACTCTTCCTTCCCAGTATTACATATACACATTCAAGGACAGATGATAGTTAGATAGATGATGATAGATAGATAGATAGATAGATAGATAGATAGATAGATAGATAGATAGATGAGGTAAAATCACAGACTATAATATATACCCAGTCAAACAACCAAATATCAGTTTTTATACAAATTAGACAATGTTAACATCCATACTAATAATAGAGGAATATGCAAATTGTCCAGATGCCATCACAGTAACAGTAATGACTAACAGGCTGCCTGGGTTGAAAAGGCTGGCAGGGTGGTTAGTGAGGGATGACCAACTGACTGAACAGCAGGCTGGGTGAGATCACCAGGCCAGCAAGGGGGAAGGGGTTAGTGAGGAATGACCAAATGACTGAACAGCAGGCTTTGTGGGGTGACTAGGCCAGCAGAAGGGGGCAGTAAGGGGCAACCAGGCAAGCAGGGGGGGGATTTAGGGGTGACCAGCATGGCAGGCAGAGGTGGTTATGGTTGATCAGGCTGGCGGGGCAGGGGGGCAGTTAAGTATGATCAGGCAGGCAGGAAGGTTGGAGCCAGTTGTCCTGGATTCTGAGAAGAATGTCCCGGATTGGAGAAGGTGCAGGCTGGGCTGAGGTGGATCGCCCCCCCCCCCCCCCCCATGCACAAATTTTGTGTACTGGGCCTCTAGCAGACAATATTTCTCTACAGCAATTAGTGTCTTAAGCTCCTTATATTTTAAAATGTATGAAGTAGCAGCCCTAAAGCCTGCACAAAAAGTACTGTGTAACCTAAAGCAAAGTAGGAATCAATTCATTTCTCATACAAATTCTTCACCAACAGAAGAGAGTTAGCATGTATCTGATGTGTTAGCAGATTACATACAGGAAACACAAATGTATTATTAGAAAATAAATGACATCAAATTAAAAAAGAAAGTTATTGCAGATTTTTTTTGTTAAATGGGTTAAAAATTTGATATGACTAGAAAATAGAAAAAACATCATCATAATTCAAAAGCAAAATAGTTGGAAGTTATGAAATACAAATATGCCAACTTATTTAACAAAAAGAAAATGAAAAAAAGGGATGTACATTGACAATGTTAAAGATTTCCCTATTTGCTCAATGACAACAAAGTATTTTTGACTACACACATGAGTTGTAAAATTTCAGAACTCTAAATATAACCAGAATAAATTGAAAATTCTAGAGAAAAAAATGTATCTATAAAAAACAAAATCATGCTGGCATTATAATTTTAATGAGTGTCACTGGATACTAAAAGAAAAAGGTACCAACAGATTTAAAATTTTATACCCAGACAAATGGTCATTCGAGTGAATGTATAAAGATTTTCAAATACACAAAGCCACAGGAAATTTACCTCTATTGTATTTTTAATAGAAATATATGTGCAGATAAATGTTAGCAAAGTAAAATTGATCCCAAAAGATGGAAGTATGTAATCCAGGAAACCATGACTGCAAATCTGCATATAAGTAAAGGGGAGCATGCTGTGAAAGCTCTATAGCAAAATAAAAGACAAATATTCCAGATGGGAGAAGGAGAAATACAGCCTTTAGTGCAAAGTTTGATAAGAAACAAAACAAACAGACTTTTTAAAAAAGGTACAAAGAATTAAAATTCTGATTGAAAGTTTATAAATAATTGGAGGTCTTAGAAAGACTTATGGCAAATAAAAAAGAAATTTATAAATGTCCGGGAAGATAAAAGTGCAAGAAAACTATATAAGAAAATCATGGTTTGAATATAAAGTAAATTAAAATAACATCTGTATATGTTAAATATGAGTCCTAATAAATATCTGAAGAATAAACAAGTGCTTGAATTTTGACAATGGAAAAGTATGCATAACTAAAAGAAGATAAGATGCACCAAGAGGGAAAAAAGGAAGAGGAAAATGTAAGTTTGACCCGCTTCAATTTGCAAAGTGTGGAGTCAGAAGATTCTATTAAAAGAGGAAAGAAATATAGCTTTGAATCAATCACTTAAATTACAACAGCAATCGGTTGAAAAACTAAAAATAGTAGAGATTCAAACACTAGAAGGAGAATGAAAAGTTGTGAAATTAGGAGGAGTACTCATACATCAAATCATTAGCTGTCGTCTGGCCGAGAGACATGGTATACTGTCAAAAAATTGTAATACTTTCCAGAAGAATTAAAATTATAATGATTACATTATGCTAAATAAAAGAAGCCAAACACAAAACAGTCAAATATCATATGCTTCCATTTATATGAAGTATACAGAACAGGTAAATCTACAGAGGCAGAATACAGGGTGGAAGGAAAGGGCCATTGCTGGCAATTGCTTAAATGGGTAAGAGGTTTCCTTTTAGGGTGATGGAGTGTTTTGGAACTAGATAGAGATAGTGAATGCACAACATTGTGAATGTACCAAACCCATGAATTGCTTACTTTAAGATGGTTAATTTTATGTTATGTAAATTTCATATCAATATAAACACATAAAATTATTTTAAAAGCCAACTACAGGGTTGGAATGGCAAGAAAATAAGGCAGATACTGTTTATTTTTCACCATAAACTTATTTATACTATGAGGTATATTGTGTTATGTGTGTATTATTTTGACACATATATTTTTTAAAATTTTGTTTTATTGCTTAAAGTATTACAAAGAGTGTTAAATAAGTCTCTTTTTTATATTTTTTAATTATTTTAAAATAAAACAAATTCAGCCAAGATCAGAGGAACAAAAGTTTTGTCTCTACAGAGAATAGAGGAAATGGACCAGTAAAATGTTGTCCATTTTATTAGATTGTAAATGGATGCAAATATGCTTGAAACATAATCTTTTTTACTTTCCGATAATATAAATGGATTTCAGCTATTTGTTTCAATTATATGCTTATGGAATTAAATGAATGCATATATATTTCAGATAAGTATGATGAGCAATAAGAAATCTATAAAATGAACATCAAATGTACTTCTTTAATTCACCATAATCCTACTGTAATCTGCACTCAAAGCTTTGTGTGTTAATTATGAAGGGATATGAATCTCTGCATTTCCTTTATCCTTGCCTTTTAGTAGTGTCTTGGTAATATCTCCTAATGGGCTTTGTTGTCTGATGAACTGAATTACTGTGCTCTCTGCAAAGGACTCTGCTAAATCATCTAATATAGTTGAGAAATTAACCTTCATTTAAACATTAGAATTGAGGACAAATCACGAAAAGCTTACCTCTGATGGAAAAGAAAACTCATTTGTTTTGTTTATAGCTTTTCAAAAAGATCAAGGAGTCATATGTTTCCATTCATAACTTTATTTGTATTTAAAGCAAATATAAAAGCAATTTTCATGATAAAAAATATAATAATATTCCCTGCCCCTCATGCTTTGAATATAGTTTTTTCCTCCAAAATAGAATTTTGCCTTCCAAAATGTTATTATTTCATCCTCTGAAAGTTTTAGTTATCTATAGACACTCCATGGACTACCACTTTTTTAAAATAAGTAAGTTTTGTCCCCATTATAATGGTGAAATCTTCTAACTATGCATATTTCAGAATTTTCAAGATTTGAAAGTGGAACTTAATGAAATGGAAATCTGGTTGGTAATTACACCCTGCTCAGCCAGAGCTCATGGTGTTGTCAGCCTGTTTGGTCATGGGTAGCTAAGCAACACAGTCAACTAGCACCTTGATGGAGGGTATTTTTAGCTTCATTGCACATTTTTCATTTGTCTACTAGAGATTGATTTATTTTGCAATTTATTTTGAGATTTCACTACCTAGAATGAAAGGTACACCATTATACCAAAGGAAATGTAAAAAAATGGAATTTTTTTAAAAAGACATAATAATCTCCATGATTCAATACAGACATGATATAAATGTTATTGGAGAGTTAAACATTATACTTTACATTGTTTAAGAAAATGCAAATACCTTTGAATCTTTGAAAATAATGTCTCATCAACAAAGAAAAAAAGATGGGTTCAGGGTTCATTAGTGAAGATACTGACACATCAAAAGTTAAATAATTTAATTTGTTTCTAAACTCAAATTAATAGTCTAGGGACAAGTTCATGATTGATTGATAAGTAGAGAATGAGTTAGACCTTAGGATTATGTACTTTTGTTAAACAGCATTTCAAGAATTGAGGAGAAATGTAATAGGTTGTCCAAAATCTTAAATGCCAGAGTAGCAGTGGGCAAAAAGTTTTGTAGTACTTACTTGATACCCAGATCCCTGTGTCCTGTGTTGCACTGGGAGAATGCTGATAGCCAGAAAGAACGTTTGCTCCATTGGGTTCATTTCCAGCCACTAAGTTTGATGGAGTTTCTCTCTTTAATATAACCTGCTATTCACTATCACAGATGGGAAACTGAAAGGCTTAGTGAGAATAAAAAATCAACAAATAAACAAACGATGTCCAGAAATGACAACTGTGAAGGGTTCAATACCAACTCGAAAGATAATATCCATGTTCCTAAGTTAGATACTTACTTTTCCTCTACTTGGTGTCCATGCAATGGGATGATATTTTCTACCATTCAGAATGTTATAAAAGTGAATAAAATACATAAATTATCTAGCACAAATTAGGTGACTTAAATATGATCCAATGATGTTCCCACCCTTTGTAACCAGACACAGAGATCAAGTATGGATAGTGTTCTAGACATTTGTCATAATCATGTCTGTTATCATTAATACAATCTAGGAAGCTACCAGCTCTTAACATCTTAGCCATTTTCGAAGAGGAATAATCAATCTTTCAGTAGCAGAATAGATGTTATTTCTAGAAAAAAAGTGGAAATTGACCTGGGATAACTGAATATAAAGAAAGATTTTATAAACTTATATCTCTCATGATTAAAAACCTACTGAACACTTTAAATTTTAAAACTCTTCTCAAATATATTCCCTGCTTCATTTAAATATGATGATAGCTTGTTTAATAGAATAAAATCCTCTTTTAGGGGAGACCATTTATAAGGATTTCCTGTGTGATTTATTTAAGAGTCTGAGATCATGATTCTGTTTCCCAGGTGTATTCTGGGTGGTATTCAGGGTATTTCTTAAGTAATATCTTAAAGAGAGAGGGATTGTTGTCTGTATAAACTGACCGGCTCCATGTTCCTTCATGAATTGATAGTGGAGACAGGAACATGTTTGAGGAAGTTTCCCCTACTATTCCATTGTGCATTTTTAGGTATTAGCTAAGTTGAATTCCAAGCATTAGCATCTGTGGTTGGTGAAAGTGATCGTGCCAGGGTGCTGATGTAGCCTCCTAAAGAAATGCTAGGGCCTCAATCCTAGAACAGTAAGGAGACAGCATGGGCCAAGCCTGGTTGCATTCAAAGCAGCGATGTGAGGAGGAGATGACTATTTTAAGCTTGATTTACTCTTGTTTGTGTTCTTTCCCAGTGGGCTGAACAAGGTAGAACCTGACTCCTGCTACTGGGGACAACAAAGAGAGGAAGTCACATAATACACTCCCTTTAGTTCTGAAGTGGAGATAAGATTAAACAATACTAATGCTTCTCACTACTGACATAAAAATAAATTGAAAACATTATCAGGAATGCCACTAATTCAAAGTTCCCCAATCACACTTCCAATAGAGACACCCATTTCCTGGCACTCTGGAGACTTGCAAATAAAAGGATGAAAATGTAACTACTCCTATAAAATGAGTCATAGGTGGAGTAAAGGCCAACAGAACATCCATGCCTGAAAATTGGTAATGACATTGGGTAATTACAAAATATGAAAAAAATGCTTTTCATTTAATAGTTTTTATTAGTTAATAGTAGAGATAGGCTTCTACATGTTGGTAGGTATGATATATGTTTGAGCACTATTACATGTGAGCTATATTACTGAACACAATTAAAAAAAGGTCATATGCATTTGAGGGTTTGCACGTTAGTATTTAAAAGATATAAATGAGCACTGACTGGTTTGGCTCAGTGGATAGAGTGTCCGCCTGTGGACTGAAGAGTCCCAGGTTCAATTCTGATCCAGGGCATGTACTTTGGTTGTGGGCACATCCCCAGTAGGGAGTGTGCAAGAGGCAGCTGAATTGATGTCTCTCTCTCATCGATGTTTCTAACTCTCTATCCCTCTTCTTCTCCCTTCCTCTCTGTAAAAATATCAATGAAATATATGTTTAAAAAAAGATATAAATATTAGTATCAAATACATAGAGGGGGTGGGAACACCCTGCTATTCTGTGCACACTACTTATTCTATGACTAGAGGCCTAAAGGACAAAAATTCATGCAAGCTAGGCCTTCCTTCTTTCCCTGGCTGTCAGCACCAGCCTTCCTTCCACACCTGGGACCCAGGCTTCCCTTCTCCAGCTGCTGGCAGCCACCCAAGACCCAGGCTGTCTCCCCCCTCTCACCTCCCCAGCCCAGGCTTCTTCAGGAAGGATGTCCGGAAGATGCCTGGTCTAATTAGCATATTACCCTTTTATTATTATAGAATTGAGTTGCTATTACTCTAAGATAGTGTCTTTATCTGTGGTTCATTTTTCAGAGTTTGTTCAGTTTGATTTGTATTTGTTATTATTTTCCCATGGCACATTATTGAGCTTAAAGATCATCATATAATTTTAAAACTATTTATTTCATCTTCCGTTAATTTGAATATTTGTTCTTAAAGCATCCCTTTTTTAAAAAATCACTGATTTTTAAAGTTTAAATTTTAACCCAAATAAGAAAGCACAAACAATATTCTAATCATTTTAAAGACAGTTAAACACACAGCTGTTGTTGACCTTGATATGATATTGATAATTTTAAAGTTTTAGGTCATTTCCTTTTCCTTTACTTTTGAGTTGTGTAAATGTTTAAATAGCTAATCTTATACAAATATGATAAAGAAGTTACCCTGAAAGAAATCTCCTTTATTTCATTTCTCCTTTTTTTTAATTTTTCTTTTTATTTTACTTAGCAGAATATACCTTATTAAAAATGATCATGCAGCTTTTCCCCGACATGTCTAGATGCAGCAAATTGGTTTTTTGGTCCTTCATTTTTAGCAAATATTAATTAATTTAATATTTACAATATTATCTGTCAATAATGCTAAACTAGGACAGATATAATTTCTAAAGAATGTATGCAATTCATTTTAAATATATCCTTACTGTTTTTATTTAAAGTTGACTGTATCAACTGTTTTTAACTCCTTAATTTTGCTTCACATCATTAAAGATATATAATTCCTTGTTGTAATATAATTAGATATTTAGTAATAGGTTTTATTATATGATAATACTTTTCTATGTTATATTATATATTGATTAGAAAAAATATAATTGTATGTGGTGCATGATATTATGGAATTTTGTGTCAAAATATAAAGTGTGACAAGATATTAAACACTTTTGGACCTAAGTTTTTCTATCTGAAAATGAACATAAGTATATAAACTCTTGATAACAGTAAGATATAAGTTAGCTTTGCATATGAAAATACCTAAAATTCAGTTTGATATGCCACTGATATTTAGGAAATTGTAGCTATTATCATTAATTATATGCTGAAATTATATGCTTGACTTTAAAGTTTTAATTAATGGAAATGTTTTCAGGAAATAAAGCAAACATTTAGATTGTGCTACCAACCAACTGGCTGGTCTTTATTTTTTTTCTGGGACATTTTATAACTGAATAAAATTATCAAGCTTAGAGTATAAAACAGATATGGATCTTTTTTCTAAAATGGATTCATTACATTTTGCTATTTCAAACTTTGTGATTATCTTCACAAAATTTTGATTTTTGAAAAATATGCATGTGTTTTTTGTTTTTTTTTAATTGACTAGCTCCTTCCATAAATGTGGGTGGCCTCAACTAAAACACTTATGCAAGGAAGCAGGAGACATGATCCAGAATATATTTCAAAGAATTTAAATAGCCATCTCATTAATTAACATCTGTATTCATTTATGCCTAGCTTTACATTGGATGGACTCTATAGTCCATATTCTGCCATGGTTCAGAGCATGGGACTCTTTCTAACTAGAAAAATGAATGTAAAATGATCAGTGCTAAAAAGATTGTTCACTTCACCTCCAAGGAAAACTTCTGGTTTCTTTATTTTAATGTCAAACAAGAAACATTTACTCTATTGGCATTTGTGACAGCTATAAATACCTTGTGAGGAGGAGGAGGAATCCATAAATATCACAAGAAGTTCTTGGTTAGGAAAAGACCTTCAATACTTCGGCATCCTTCCATGATATGAATGACTTTATGAACGCATTCAAGGGAAAACAATTGGAATTGATACCTTTGCTACCCATTGTTCCTATTTGAGTGATGCTGTAATGTAGCCATTGAATAAAATCGGTCACATTGAGGGACATTTGGGCTTGGGGTTATGCTTTTTTAATATACGGAAATGTCATAGTTTAACAGTTTTCTAATACTAATTACCTCTTGTGATATTTTTCCTGAAGTTTCTTTAGACAAACCTAAATTGAACTAGATTATTTATCCTTCTCTCTTCTTGTCTAAGAACCTCATTTAAATCGGAACACCAAGTATAAGGTGAGTGTACGTTGTTTTCACACTGATGCTCTATAATGAAAATATTACCCCAGGAGCCTTCTTGGCTTACCTTTTGCTGTTGAGTAACACCACATTTTATTAAAGATTTGTGGAGTAGTCCCTGAGTTGTTATGTAGCCTGTTTCCTTTAGACAGTAAGTTTTGCAAAGTCTTGGCTTTGTATAGGTGATAACAGGAAACAAGAATAATGAGATAAAACCTCTTCTTTCAGGTTTTTTAATTGAGGAACAAATTATTTCATAGTTGCTCATTAGTTATTCACATGGATTCTAATGACAAGGTGCCAATGTTCACACCTTAAACAGGTTAATTAATCAGGTAGTAATGAATTGGGTGATACCTGAGTGTTGGTGTGCCGAATAATCACAGTTCCTAATAATGTGCTTAAATATCTGTAAACCTGAGAGAACAAGTTGAAATTCAGATTTTCTGAGTTCTGCATAAATAAGCATGTATTAGCTAATGAGAAAACTAATTTTAACTTAGTACTGTAGGTATAACTTTTAATTGTGATATATATGTGCATATATAGATAATACACACATATGTTTATACCCACAATTTTATGTATTTTTTACATGAGTGCCTGAGCCTGATCACACATCAGCCTTCACATTTAGACAATTCAGGCTTTGTTTAGCCAACCCATGCAATTTTATATTTTAAATCTCATTGTTCAATTGTGATTTCACACATGAAACTAGGTAAGAGTGAAATTTTAGGTGGAATCCCATGTTATGATACAGTATGTAAGTGTATCAGTAAGTATAGGTGAGTATAAGTAAGTGTGTCAAATGAAATATCATTATCAGAGAGACATTACCAATTTGTAAATAATCTTAAGGACCTGAGTGTCCCCTGATTACAAGGATACATTGGAGAGGTTTCAGGTTCTTGTCACCTGGATTTCCTTCTTTAACCGCCTCAGGAAAGATCAGCCTACAAACAAATATACAACTGTTATGCTGAATGTCACCTTGTTATAATCATAGAGGATTTTAATAAGTATTTTAAGAATAGACAGTTATTCCTGTTTTCCATAATGATTTTATAGACAAGTCTAGCTCTAAGGAAACAGAAGGCTCAGGATACAAGACTTTGTTGTTTTCTCTCCCACAGTTTCATCCTTGTGAAATCAATAGAGAATCAAAAATGTGTTTCCTAAATGTAGCATGTGGGGCATTTACATTGCACTGGTGACAAAATATTGTAGGATAATAACCGAGATCATTAACTCTCAATAATTGGGATTACTAAATAGAGGTTGGGTGTGGGAAGAAAGGGAAGATTCAAATTCCAATAATTCTATCAACATTTTTATTGTCATAGTGAGTTAACGTGGTTAGCATCAAGGAGCTTGAAATACCTGACACTTCTAAGGTGATGCTGCTCAACAGACATTTAATAATAATCAAATCTTGATTGCAGCTACTACAGAATGGGAGCTACACAACAAGCCATGAAGCTGGGTCACTAAGGACAGAAAGGAGCATGGAAGGATGGGGAGCAAGGCTCCCATTTGCATTTCCACCATGTCCTCAGGAGGCTTGAGACCAGGGATCACAACTCTACCCCTTGGGGACCTGGCCACCAAAACTCAACAGGCACCTCTCTTAAACTCACTGCCTTTGAAAGGAGGGCACTTGGCTTACTCCTGCTGCAACTTAAATTCAATAAGCCAGTAAGTCCCCTGCCTTTAAGTAACTTACAATGCTCTCATTCTGCTTACTTATCTATCTACACATATTTGTTCATGTGTAATACTTATTTTTACATGGATCCATTGACATACAGGTTGAAATATGTATATACATGAGCATGCACGTCTGCATATTTATGTGTACCTAGTTAGCTTTCCTGAAGTATTTTATTTTTTCTTTATTCTAATTTTTGTTTGTGTATTTGTTTTGTAGAGAAAGTTGTTTCTATTTGTTCTGTTTTGACTTGAGTTTAACAGGACTCAAGTCAAAACAGATGCCCCAACTTTCTGAATGGTGGCATCATTCAACCACTCACAGTCTCATTAGCAGTACAATCTAGTGGTCAGACTCTAGTTACCCACCTGCCTGGAGTATGACATATACTGATGAATTAACTTTTAATTTAAATAATGCATGAGGTGAAATTCAGCAAATAGGAACAACGAATGGATTTTATTAATGAAGATCAATATGAAATAATACATAATCATGGAGTAATGGATTTCAAAACACTCATTTTAGACAAGAGAGAGAATGATAGATTTTCTTATTATTCTTGAGTCTAAACTAAAGTTTTCTAGACCCTATGTGGTCTAACAATTAAATTTTACTCTGCTGGAATATAATGAATGGCACTCTAGCTATGGAAATACCTACATATTTTTATTCTTACTTTTACATTACAATGTGTAAGTAAGAATAAAGCCATGATCTTTATTTACATTCTAGTATGAGTAACTGTCAATAATACTCATTAATGAAGTATAAGATGAAGGAACCCAAAAAAAACATTTTATGATATTCCAAAGGCACTTAATATTATGCAGTTTACCTTTTTTCTCCTAAAAACAGCATATAAGCAATCCAAAACCCCAAAATGCTCCTAAAGCTTTTGTTTAAAAATGACACGGTTTTGCTAAGTTGTTGTCAAAAAAGGGAAAAAATACAGAAACGTGTATATCATTAGCACAATGGCATTCCACTATTTTCTTTTGCAAAAACAAATTACATAAATGGGGTTTGCATTGTTTGCTATACTTTACCCAGAGATTGGGATAATTAAGTTTCAAGAACTGAGATGCTTTAAAACACATTTAATTTAGTAAAATTGGTAAGGAAGCTACTGCAATTTTAAAACAAATAAATAAATAAATAAGGACAAAAGTTTCCTATGTCTTACTGGGTAATTGGGAGTGAATTTAGACTATGGCATTAGAAGTACAAAAGGTAAGTAAAAATGCCATTAAATGAAATGTTCCAAGCTCAAGCAATTTCCTTTTTAACAGAAAGCAAAATGCAAACGGAGATTACGAAAGCCCTGCTGTGCTTAATTTAAGTGTATGTGAGCCTTTTCCTCACAGTCATTTTGGCCGCAGATCATCGCGGGCATCCACCGTGTTCAGGGCTGTGAAGCATGGGCTGTCCAAAGTTGCTCACTCTTTGACTCCACCTTGCTGGTGTCGGCCAGGGTTCACATCACACAAGCTCAGCTCATTCATCTTCTGACAGGGTGGGATTCTCCTGTTTCTGTCTCCATCAATTTGCTTTTGTTGCCTCCAGACTGCTTGCGGCAACATGAACTCCAGTGTATAACTGCATGTCCACCATGGCAAGGTGTCACAATTGGCCACATAAAGGCAAACAGACCTCAGCTGTATAGATGTAAATTACTTACAAATACTTTCTATGTGGATTATTTGTGTTTATATGCATGGTTTATTCAGTATAAAATGTCAAATGATAAACCTTGCAAATATGAAGTCATCATTTTTATACCATTCAAACTGCTAGAGGAATATGTTACACACAGGACCCATGTTGAAAAGCAAGCAAAATCTTGGTAGTGTTTCTCAGAAGTAAAGAAGAGAAGTGACTAAGCCCATCTTTTAAATATATAGAGAATTAAAGAGGTTAGGAAAGACACAGGTGCCAACTAATGAGACTGTTTGTTATTTGAATGATTATTTTTCTAATATTTTTAAACATATTTTACAATTTGAGCTAAGATATTTGGAAGACAGAGGTTGCCATTTATAGAAGAGATGCCCAATTTTATATTTTAACTTTTGTTAGTAAGGAGAAAATTTACCGTGTATGATGAGTGGGTCATTACTTTAATTTTCAAAATACTACATTGTGTGTGTATTAAGCATCTCAGTGTTCATGAATCCCCGATGATAGGTTATATATGCAAATAAAATGACATGAATGAAATAACAATTTTTGGCTTCGAGTTAGAACATGAAGAGTTGTAAAAATTCCAGAAGGTGTGTCTGTGACACAGATGTATAAATATCTTCTGCCACTTTTCAATAGAAAAAGAAAAGATTCTTGGAGATCAGGACAAGCTCTTTCTTAAGCACTTGTGAAATGTTACAATGAGACTATATTTTTGTTTTTGGTATGATACCCTATATAATAAAAGCCTAATATGCTAAGTGTCTGGTCGTCTGGTCATCCGTTCAACCAATCAAGTGTAATATGCTAATGATATGCTAAGACTGCTCAACCACTTGCTATGACGTGCACTGACCACCAGGGGGAAGACAGTCGACCAGTCAACCAGGTGCTATGATGTGCACTGACCACCAGCAGGCAGATGCTTTGACCGGTAGGTTAGCTGTGGCTGGGGTACTGCCAATCGAGACTGAGTGAGATGGGCTGGACACCTCCTGGAGCCCTCCTGCGGTCCCTCTCTGGCTGGCCAACCTCCCGCGTCCCTCTCCAGCCCTGATTGTGCACCAGTGGGGTCCCTTGGCCTGGCATGCACCCTCTCACAATCTGGAACCACTCGGGGGATGTCAGAGAGCTGGATCCAGCCCAATCCATAGGCCAGGCTAAGGGACCCCACTGGTGCATGAATTCATGCACTAGGACTCTAGTAACTAAATAATGGTCCCTGAAAATATTTAATACGATCCAGAGGAGCATAAAGGAATTTCAGAAAATTTGTGATCCAATAGGCATTAAAAAATAGTGGGGTTATCTGAACTTCTGATGCAAAATGATAGGACAGGCCTCTGCCAAGAAACATTCAACCACAGTACCAACTAGAGTGCTGTTGAGTCTTTGAGCTCACAGGAGCATTGGCTGTAATCAACAAGCCAGGATATAGCCAATAATGAGTATTTCAATGCACTCTGTTGTGATATGTCTGGCTCAGGAAAAATTATTATTTAAAATGTGCAGTTTTACCTCATTTATTTTAGGTAGCTCTTTTACGGAAGCTATTAGAATATATGATGGCAGTCATGTATTCTGATTATCATTAGAATAATTAGAGTGGCTCCTCCTATATTTCACATACCCCTAACCCCATTAATAGTTAAAAATATTATTGACTACTGGTGGCCAGTGAATAAAATTTGTGCACATTAAAAGGGAATTAATTAGAGGAAATATTTTAATATTGCTTATTGCCCTTTCTCTATAATAGAAGTGTCAGAGATGAAAGAAAATTAGTAAAATGTATATGAAAATTTTTCACCTGTCAGACTCTGGGACATGCCGCAGGATCCAGAGTCAAGTCCTCGCCCACCCACGTGCATCTCAAAATCGCTCAAGGCCCAGACTTGACTGGCCCCACCCCTGTCAAAGCCCTGCCAGGTGGGGGGAACAGCCTCAGGTTCCCTGGCCTGGCACCAGGCTGGGGGCGCAGCCTCAGGTGCCCCATCAATCTCCGCCAGGTGTGGAGGGAGCACAGCTTTAAGCCTTTCGGCACACCTTCAGGTCCCCCGGCCCAGTGCCAAGGCAGGGGGGTGGCCTAAGGTCCCCGGCCCAGTCTGGGGTGGAAGGTGTTGCCTGAGGCCCCCCATCAAGCCCCACAGGGCAGGGGTCTCAGCCTCAGGTCCCCTGCCCTAGCCCAGCACCATGCACCCTCAGGTCCCTGCTGATCACTCATTACAGCTTCACTGTGGGCTCAGCCATCTTGTGTTATGGGAACCCTACCTCCACTGTGGGCACAGCAATCTTGTGATGATGTGACAGCATGAAGGTCAATTTGCATATTACCTCTTCATTATATAGGATATTCCCTATTCTGTGATTTATGTCTCTGTGACTATTCTGTAACCACCAATTTGTACTTCATCATTTCAACTTTTTCAACCAGCCCCCCCAACCTCCATGCCCTCTGATAACTGTCAGTCTGTTTTCTATATCTGTTAGTCTGTTTCTTTCTTGTTTATTTGTTTTTGTTCTTTAGAGTCTACATATAAGTGTAATATATGGTATTTTATTTCCCTGTCTAATTTTACTTAACATAGTACCCTCTAAGTCCATCCATGTTGTCTCAAAATGTAAGGTATCATTCTTTTTTAGGGCCCAGTAGTATTCGATTGTGTAAATATAGCACCACTTTTTTTATCCTCTCATCTAGAAATGGCACTTGATCTTTATTCCATATTTTGGCTATTGTTAATGCTGCAAATAATGTGGAGTTGCATATATTTTCTCAAATTAGTGTTTTGGGTTTCTTTGGATATACCCAGTGTCCCCAAAAATGTGTACACACTTTAACAGATGATAGATAAATTTTGCAAATGAAATGTATTTTAATGAACACTTCTTTTATAATTATTCAAAGTGTGTGTGTGATTTTGAGGGGCATTCTATAGTCCCAGAAGTGAAATCATTGGGTCATAAGGCAATTTCATTTTTAATTTTTTGAGGAAACTTTACACTGTTTTCCATTGTGGTTACTATACAACTGAAACAAACATAGAATAATATTAAATGTAAACTGTAATTGAAAAATAATTTTAAAATAATTAAGAATAAAACATTGGGAAAAAACAGTGAATGCTAACTTCCAATCAAAGCTGCATCTGGTATGATTTTATAGGAAGGTCCTAATAGAAAAATTCAATTTAATTGTTATGATTTAGAGCATCTAAATCATAGATGCTCTATGATTTCACAACCACTAACCCAAGTGAAAAATATCTGAATTTACTTATACAATAAAAAATAGAGCAAAAATACATGGTGATGAGGTGTGTCTATATGTAACTGTCCTCCACAAGTTTGTCACTGTGAACATCATTAAAAGAGCTTGATATAAACCAGAACTGTAATATATATCTATCCTATATAATAAAACCCTAATATGCAGGTCAACTGAATGACAGAATGATGCACAATGACCCTAATATGCAAGTCAACTGAATGACAGTAGCTACGATGCACAATGACCACCAAGCAGCAGACGCTCAACGCAAGTGCTGCTCACTGGTGGTCAGTGTGCTCTCAAAGGGGGAGCACTGCTCAGCCAGAAGCCAAGCTCAGCCAGAGCCTCTCCCGCCTCTGTGACAGCACTAAGGAACCCTTGGGGGATGTTGGACTGCCAGCTTAGGCCCCCTCCTCATGGGGAGCCAACAAGCTGACATTCCCTGAGGGGTTCTTGGACTGCAAGAGAGCACAGGCTGGGCTGAGGGACCCCCTCCAGTGCATTAATGTTGTGCACTGGGATGATATATATATAGCAGTATAGTAGTTTTGGTATATACAAATAACTCATTGTTAGAATTAATATTTTTTTTATATTCAACATACATATATATGTGTGTGTATGTAGCTGGAAGTGTCAAGGTATGTGATCATGTGGATTGAATATTTAATGCTCCAGACTTTACCTAAATAAAAAGATATGCAAACTCATGAAAGGGAAAAATAGACTAGTGATGGCCAGGAGCTGGTGTGTAAGGTAAGTAGGAAGTCATTGTTCAATGGGCATAAAGTTTCCTTTAAGTAAAATAAATAAATTTTACTCATCTGCCTTACAATATAGTCAACAGCAATCAGTACTATATTGTGTGCTTTACAAATGTAAGGAGGTTGGCCTTTCATTAAGTGTTCTTACCACATGCAAAAAAAGAAATAGCAAAAACAAAAGAATATGAGGACATTTTTAGAGGTGGTAGATCTGTTTATTACCTTGATTTTGGTGATGGATTCATGAGTGTATGCATGTGTCAAAACTGATCAAATTGTGTACATTAAATATTTAATAATGTGTATGTATACATACACATTCTTTTGATGTATGAGAAACATTTTAGTGGTGCTCAGAGTTAGCTAGTAGTTGTTCAAGGACCGATTTTTATATTTTCAGGAGTTTTGCAGCCCATCTGTTAAACCCGTGGTAGTTTAAACTTAGCAATAATGGAAATATTTACACTATGAAAATTCACAAATGCTACACACGAGGGTTCTTCCTTTCCCTCCAAAACTGGTTGCTAAATATTTATCAGCATAACACAGATAGTAATTTTCACAATGAAGATTAAAGAAGCAATATTTAAGAATATATATATATATATATATATATATATATATATATATATATAGTAAAACAGTGGTTATCAAAGTAACAATTTATTGGCCAATATATAGATTAAGAATGATGACAAGATTGATACTAAAGGACTGTAATTTATTAAGAGAATTTTAAAAACGTTTTTTATCCCTGGGGTATTTTAATTCTATCTATAAGATCTTAATATTATACATATTTATTAAAAGAACAGCAGGTATAAATGAGAAAATTAATTCTATCTTATATGTTATTTACAACTTCCTTTTTATCCCTCATTCCCATCATTAGAAAAGTGGTAATATGCAAATTTCAGTGTTATTCATGTTATGCTTTTGCTACTTGACTTGATATGCAGAATAAGTTATTCACTTTGTTTCTCATGACACCTGACTATTTAAATCTTGATTGCAGTCCTGCTAGCAATCATCTCAATAGTTGCTGCAGAATGTTCCAGTCCTTTTCTAACTCAGAATGAAATGACACCAGACACCAGAGTTATCACAGCAATCTTATCCATCCATTGATTTCTCGTCAGCTGAAGGATTGACTTCAAGGCATCTTTGAGTTCTTTGGGGTTTTATTTGGATTATGAGATTGAAGGCTTTGTTTCTTTGTATTTGATGAAAGTAATTACCACTGATTCTTCATTCTAGGGACAGAGCATTACTAGAATTGTCAAAGTTCACCTGGTGATCATGTGGAATGGAAGTGCTTTTTCTTTATGGCTCCAACTTAGAAATCCATTGATCAATCTGTTTTTATTTTGCATATTACATTCAAAATTTCTTTTAAAATCATTTTAATCTTCTTTATAGTATATTAATTATTTAGGTGCTTAGTATATTTCACTTTCCAAAATAAAAATGACTGCCTAGTATATTTGAAAACTTCTACATAAAAGTGCTCTACAAAACAAATGCTTTTGTTGCATGATCGCAATTTCCAGCTACCAATCAGAAACATGATTTTACAAGGTTATTTCAGCCTCTATGGTAGGGGAAAAAAACAAATTTTGTTTTTAATGCAGTTCAAGGAATGAAAACTTGAAAATATTTTGTTTTCTAAAATATAAAGATACCAGAAGAGCTGTTTTAATCTTATATACCAATCATTGCAAATCTATTAAAATCAATTTTTTTATTACCACATTTAAAATGCACTTGGAGCCCTAGCCGGTTTAGCTCAGTGGATAGAGCGTTGGCCTGTGGACTGAAGGGTCCCAGGTTCAATTCCGATCAAGGGCATGTATCTCGGTTGTGGGCACATCCCCAGTAAGGGGTGTGCAGGAGGTGGCTGATCGATGTTTCTCTCTCATCAATGTTTCTAACTCTCTATCCCTCTCCCTTCCTCTATGTAAAAAATCAATAAATTATAAATTTTTTAAAAATAGAGAGCTCAGCCAAAGAGAATAATGATAGAGAAGAAACTCATAAAAAATGTTAATATGCAGTTGGAAGTGAGTTCTTATGACATTATCAATAACCACATTTTTTCACATGCTGTTGTTTTTCTGGTTTGCTGAGGTTTTCTTATTTGTTTTACTGGAAGAGAAATATTTGAGTAACAGAGAATAAAGTATACTCAACCTTTGGAACTATATATATGTGACCTATATATTCATACAGGAGATTTAGAAACTCCCCAGATTTCCTCTGAATGTGATCTTATTCATAGAGACACTTGTTGCTGTGATACCTTGAATCCTGGAGGAAGAAAAAAACTGAAAGTGATACAATAATGATCAATTTTAAATGTGGATTCCTTTATTCAAAAGACTAGCATATCTATCTGAGCAACACTAACAGACAAATGGATAAAATCCCTCTCAAAGCTGGTGACCAATTATTGGTATCCGTTTTAGAGAGACAGAAACCTTTCTCAGGGCTAAGGGACAGCAGGAATAGTAGTAATATCACTTGGAACCTTGATAGACATCAAAGGAAATGAAGCCCTATAGCTGAAGAAATTCCATGGGTACCATAGACCAGTAATTTTAAATATTAAAAGGCTTTTCTCAAGCTAAGAACAATTTGTAGTTATAAGCAGACAGCCTAAGGTTAGCAAGTACTGAGAAAAGTAAGTCCCTTGAACTCAAGATACTACTTTTACCTTCAAGCTTCCTGAGTATTAAATAACTCATCTAATTCTCTCTGATTATTGTGATTTCCCCCATCACTGTCTGTTTGTGTGTTTGTGCTTTCTTATCAACTTATGTACATATTTTAAAAATACACTTTCTATAATTCATTTTCTATATCATATATGGAAGAACCATACCAAATTTTAAATTTAAATAGAATTGTATTGTCATTTGGGGTATCTCTGGCCTATTTTAAACCTTGTATTTATGTTGAAATTCAAATTTGAAGTCTCATTTTCTTTCTTTTATTTTTTATTTTGAGAGTGTGTTTATTAAAGCTGGGGACAGTGAAACAAGGAAGGGTTTACATTAGAAGAAGCAACAAAGGGGGCCTTGGAGACAGGTTCAGGTGATAAACCCTAGGATGAGCTTCCTCTGTCCACTGCTCCCCTGGTTGCAAGTCTCATGGGGTCCCTCAGAGCTCAGGAGATGCCTGCCTGAGAGGGAAATGGGGGGAAGGGAAAGGCACAGGCATGCTCCCAGGAGGGGGAGAACATCTCATTTTCTTTCTTAATAAAAGCCATCTCATTTGGCTACCATTCTATGCTGTTGTGCGTCAACCTGATGCTATATGCAGAAAGGTCACAGGTTCTGATCTATGATGGTTCCTTTAAAATATAACTGGAATGTTATCCTTCAGTCTAGAGTATTTGCTTGCTTGGTGTCTAACAAAGGTTCATTAAAATGAGTGAAACTAATATAAAACTTGCCTTGAAACAGTTCTTCTGCTAAATTCTATTCTAAAAGGATTTTCTAATTTGCAATTTACATTTTAGATTTTGACCAAGATATTAGAAAGAAATAACATGTATTGCTGTCTGAAAATACAAAATAATTATTTCAAAGTGAAAAAGAGTAAAAATACTTGACTTATTAAGACATTTGTGCTCATATCATTTATTTTTAATGGAAGAGAATTCAACATGATTTGTCACTAAGTAAATAGTATTTTGAAAGTTGTGATTCAGTAAATGTTTGCCATTTCCAAATACAAGAGCAATCTTTGTATATAAATTTGTGTAAGGATATTTAAATTTTCAAATGAGTTGATGTTTGGACATATGTATAAAACTTAAGCTTTTCTTCTAATATGATCATATTGATGTGAACAAAATAAACTTTTTGACTATGTGTTTGACTTCCATCTTATCTCATGTTTTATTTAGAGAATAATTTGATTTAAACATATATTTAAGATCTTCAGTCTGAGGTTTAATACATGAGGTAAAAATCTCAATAAACAACATTTTTAGCTTCTGGGTTGTATTCTGGTTAACAAAATTCTGATCAAATTATGGTGAAATTAAGATTAACTCTTATTTGTAAATTGTAAAATATATTTGTCTATTTTTCTACCTTACTATATCCAGTTCAATTTAATTTCTTTTTTTTGAATTCATTGTTGTTGTTGTTTTTATTCTTCCTTAGTATCATCTGCTTGAGCGTGAATTATAATTTTCCAAATATTAGATTTTAAAAATCCTATATAAAAAAAGAGGTAATATGTAAATTGACCATCATGCCCTTGCACAAGATGGCCACCCCCATGTGGGCACTAGATGGCCACCACAAATTGACCTGCAGGAGAGGGCAGTTGTTGGTTATCAGGCCAGCAGTGGAGAACAGTTGGGGAGCTGGCAGGGGAGGGCAGTTGGGGGGGACCAGACCTGAAGGGGAGGGCAGTTAGGGACTACCAGGCCAGTAAGGGAGAGTAGTTGTGGGGACTAGGCCTGTAGGGGGGAGCAGTTAGGGGCAACCAGGCTAGCAGGGGAGGGCAATTAGAGGTGACCAGGTTGGCATGGGAGGGCAGTAGAGGGTGACTAGGCTTGCAGGAGTGAGCAGTTGGGGCAACTGGGCTGGCAGGGAAGGGCAGTTGGGGGTGACCAGGCTGGCAGGGGAAGGCAGTTGGGGTGACCAGGCAAGTAGAGGAGGGCAGTTGGGTGGGACCAGGCCTGCAGGGGAGGGTAATTAGGGGCAACCAGGACAGCCAGAGAAGGCAGTTAGAGGCAACCAGATTTACAGGGGAGGGCAGTTGGTGGTGACTGGGCCAGCAGGAGAGAGCAGGTAGGGGCAACCAGGACTGCAGGGGAGGACAGTTGGCAGCAATTGGGCCTGCAGAGAAGGGCTGTTGGGGTGACTAGGACGGCAGGTGAGCAGTTAGGTAGGCATCAATCAGGCTGGCATATGAGTGATTAGGGGGTGATGAGGCTGGAGGCAGAAGAGGTTAGGGGCAGACAGGCAGGCAGGCAAGTGGTTGGGAGTCAGCAGTCCTGTATTAAGAGAGAGATTCCAGATTGGAGAGGGTGAAGACTGGGCTGAGGAACACTTCCTTCCCAGTGCACGAATTTTGTGTCCCGGGCCTCTAGTTAGGTTATTAAAGGAGTGACAGGAGGACACTGAGAAGCTACCCTACTCAGCCACAAACAAAGTAACTCCCAAATTAGCTTGTTTTCCCTGATTATTGCCTTCATCCTATAAAAATTATAGAAAAGTTTTTTCTTAGATATTACTGATTATCTGAGGATTCAGATTGGTTGGTATTCATTTAATCAACATTTAATTAATAGAAATGATGGAAATGACCCAAAACATATATATTATGTATGATTAACAAGAGCAATAATATAGATCCTCAACTTAATTTGTTAAAAGTAAAAAAACATTGAATTCACTGTTATTTTGGACAAGAGAAAGTTTGAAGACTAGAATTTTCCAATAACTTTTTATTGGGAGACTTTACCTGATTCTGTATCTGTAAATAATTTCATGCTTGAATGAAGACATCCAAATCTTATCTAAATAATAAGCCTGTGTAAAATAAATTGTCTCCCATTTTTACTGTTTTCTCTGGTTGATTTGGGAATACCAAATATTTAAATGCCCTGGTACAGTTGCCTACTTCCCATGTACCTACTGCTTGGAGCTGTCCTGAGTATAGTTCACTAAGGCTTTGAATATAAAAAGTCCTATGACCAGCCCATCACTGCACTCATAGAAGTTTCTGTCCCATGGATAGCTCAGACCACACATGTAGTATAGCAAAAGTGCCATCTGGAAGTGATTCACGGTTATTGCGTCTTATCAGGACTCTGAAGATTTTTTTTATCAAGCAGTAATGAATCATGGAACAGACTGATGTATGTTCATTAAACTATAAAAATTTATTAGGCTATCATCTTAACATGCAAAATGAAAGTCTAATAGAGGTAAGCTAGATCATGTGAGCCCATGGTATGAATGGACATGTGAGGGAAAAAATAGACTGATTTCTATCCATGTTATACCAGGAAATGACATATTCTTCTTAAAGTAAAATAAACACTTGACAAAGCTGTTCATCATCCCTAGTGAAAGGATTTACAGATTCAATATGAAGATGATGAGCTTCCCACTGGTCTTAGAAGCACTGTAGTCAAATGAATCCATTTTCCTCTGAAATCATTTAGATAAAAATTATATTCACATTGAGGAATATGAATGGCTTGAATTCTAAAATGTCACTTTAAAAATGTATTGTCCCTTCAGTAGGCTCCTAATAATTTCCAGTTAATATTTAGTTAGAAAAGAAAGACATTCAGATTCAAACCACTTTCTTGAATGGAGAAATAACTAACCTATATTTTCTATGAAAAAGAGGATAAGAGTGGGGATGACAATTGAAGCAAGTGCATACATCTCTCAAATTCACTTCATATTCATGCATGTAACTCAGTCATAGAAGAATATTCATTTTCATCTGAAGATGTCTTCCTAAAACCCCTCTCCTACATTTTACAGTAAATTGAAATAATCTTTCATTGATAACATGTTTGGAAATTTACCTGCAGTGATATTGTAGCTGGTAACTCCTATAAAAACAAACACATTTTAGAAGTTATCTATTCACAACAAGATTATGGATTTTAGTGGTTAAGGATGGGTGCTATGCTGCCTAAGTGCATTTGTTTCCTAGGAAACAAACCAGCACTGTGTCACTGAAGAAATTTGTAAGTGTTAAGATATTCTGTAATCAGGCCTCTGGAGAACATATACAATTTTTAAAAAGGAATACATATTTGACATGCTAGCCTTTTTCTAAATATACTTGTAGATGAGTTCTACTTCAAAGGGCTGCTTCACAAATGATATCATACGTGAGCCAAGAACATACTTTAACGTGGTTAATATCAGTGGCAGGATTGAAGCAGGTATCAGCCCGAACAATTGCAGTCATTCAAAACCGTAAGGTTAGAATGACAACTATCATATGACAAAGGAAAACTAATTTTAGAATAAAGATTCAGAGGTAGGAATGAAAAGACATACATTCAAAACACAACTCGCTTTAAACCAAAGGATGTAATTAAAGAAAAAGTTAACCTGTTCTCAGGAGGCATCATTACACTAGGAAAGTGGTCATCTAAATAATGCAATTTGCTGAACAATTAAAGGTACTCCGGTCTAAAAATATGTTCTCTGTGGTTTGATTTTTTTTAATCTTTATTGTTAAAATTATTCCATATGTCCCCATTTCCCCCCCCTTGACCTCTTCTAACCTGCCCCGCCCCCACTCAAGGTCTTTACCACCCTAGTGACTGTGTCCCTGAGTTATGCATGCAAGTTCTTTGGTTGATCTCTTCCCACACACTTACCCTCCCCCACCTTTCCTCTGAGGTTCCACAGTCTATTCCATATTTCCATGTCTCCTGATCCACCCTGTTCATCGTTTATTTTGTTCATTAGGTTCCAAATATCAGTGAGATCAGGTGACGTATCTTTCTCTGCATTTCACTTAGCATTATATGTTTTTATTACAGTGGCTAAAAATCTTCACTACTCAATAGCTACATTTCTGAAAGACCTTCAATATCTTTGTGACTATGAATGAAGCTATAAGATGTTTATGGAGCTTTTTTAAAAAATGCTGAAATAGAGAATATAGAATGTTCAAATCTGGCCTCAATATCCTCATCTATGAAATAGAAATTATATTATATCTGCTTATTGGGATATCAAAGGGATACATTTTTTAAAAATTCCAATATATAAAATAAATTGTCTTATTCAAGTAAGCATTCAATACCTGATAGTAGTTTATCTTCATTCTTGAAAGTAAGAGTCATACATTACTAGGAATCATGTATATTCAAGCACTTACTATGCATATTGCCTTCATCCCAGTGAGTTTTGCTTCCTATAAATGGTAAAATAAAACCAATGTTTATGTGGTGTATAATACATCTGATTATGATTTTTGTTCTGAAGAAAGAACAGGAGTGGTGGGGGAATAGGAGATTCCATTTTAGTTATGGCAAGCAGAGAAGGCCTTTCTGTGCAGAAAGCATTGGAGCGGAGAGCTAGAAGTGCAAACAAAAAAGGCAAATGTAGAAGTTATTGTGGACAGAGTATACTTGGTTTAGCAAGAATCAAGAACTATGTGGCTAAAAATAAGAATGGAGATTTTAAAAAATGGAAAGAAATAAAATTAGGATGTAGTTAGAAGCCAGAAAATACTTTGTTCAGAGTTCCTCGTCAGAATTTTGGATGTTATTTTATGTGTAATGGGAGGTTACTGGAAGTTTGTTCAGTGAATATGAGTTGCTTTCTTTGATGGATGAGATTAAATTCGATATTTAATTGGTGGATAGGGTTGTGAACTCAAGGAAAGCGTTTTAGCACTGTGCAGATACATATTGGGCAGAGATGGAATAAGTGGGTGGCTGGTTGGTAAGCTATGTGTCTGTTGACTGCATGAGGATCCTGGAGACCTCTGAGTAGCAGTATTACAGGAAGTAGAAGAGTTTAAATCTGACTCTTACTTTTGTGGACAATATCTATATGCTCAGAATATAGTATCCAGAGATGGCTATTCCACTTTGCACAAGAGTGGATTTATGGATCTACTTCAGATAGAATCAGCATCACTGCTAGAAATGCCATTTGCCTTTTTCTCCACTAATCATGTGTGGCCACAAACATGGGAATCACACATGCTCCTCATTAAAGAGGAAATATTCAGAGTTCAACTTTTGTCATTCTTGTCTCTGCAATATACAGATGGATAACAGCATGGAGTATGTGGGGAAACAAAATATTTAAAATCTGAAATTAGTGGTGGAATTGAGGTTTATTTTCATTTGGGAAATTGTGAGATATGTTTTACAGTATTGTGCTGTGCAGAGGTTCTCTCAACCATGAGGGAACTTTATTGAAATTGATCTAAGCAAAAACTTTCTATTGGCGAAGCCCTAAGAATATGAAGATATAAGCACTTGCTTATCTAATAAGCAAGATATGAAAATATATGATCACGACTAGACAGGAGACTATATACATATGGAAGGAAGCAAGTTGAGTAGAAAAGTCTAAGAAATATTTTTAAATAGATTGTAGATATAAAATACATACATGTTCATGAAAAATTGCAGAGAAGTAAACTTGGCCATTACTCCATTAAACGAGATATAAATACCTATCTTAGGCAAATTAGAACTATAAATAACATGGAGAGATATTTAGAATAACTTTTGAAAACTCCAATTTAAACTCTGGCCATTATCTCACCTACCATAGAATGTCTCCTGTTCATTTCCAAAGCATCTTTATTGAACCTTTGGTTATCAGATTTGGCATCGCATCTTGCTGTTGGCAGTCTGCTTGGGAAAGAATGAGGAATGGGATTAAGGCTGGTGGCATGTTGAGCTCTAGCTCCTTTGGCAGAACTGCATGGCAAAGCTGGCACAGCACCTACCTACACTGATCCTCTGGCCCCTAGCCAGGGAGCTTTATCAAATATACACGTGAAGCCTGAAGCCCTACTGAGTAATAAAAAGAAAAAGCATGGCTTTAAATTGAAAGCAAACATTCCTGCATGCAATGAAACTGAATTGTCTCAAACAGTAGTCACTAGTCACAGGTTATTTATTTTAGCTACAGCTATCGCAACACTTGAAATGAGGCTACTATGAATGAAGATGCTCTGTAAGTGTAAAATACAGATGTGGTGAAGAAAAATACACACACGGAAATAATGCAATGCATCTCATTAATTTTATGTTGATTACATGTAAAATAATATTTTTATGAATACTTTTATATAGATAAAATATAACTTTAAAATTACATTCAATGGTTTTTGTTTACTATTGAAATACAATTAAGAGAAAATTTTAGATTATCTATTGGTTATTACTTATGGCTTTCATCAGATTACTATTGGGAAATGTTGTATTAGAAGTTCATTGGGTAGGGCTTCAGTTTGGTCAATGTACTGTGCACTGGAGAAAAATAAAAAAGAAAAGTATTGTGTCTTGGAAGAGAAAGTTATATTTTGGTGTCCAATCTGAGTCTGAATCCAAGTTACTTAATAATTTAATAATTCTGTGATCATGGGTCTTTTATTTAAATTTCTGAGGTTCAGAAATATTTTATGGTTAAATAAATAATCTCATCTAATAAAA